>JAEQBH010009122.1:0-92147 GCA_016808115.1 Tetrastigma voinierianum
ATTTAATAAAATCAAATCAAATAAAATGAAACGAAATTTTGGAAAAATAAAATTTTACCGAAAATAAACTGTTAAAAAAATGATTTGATAAGTTGAATTAGTTGACTTGCATTGCTTAGGAATGCGGGACATAGTATATGAGCTACGTATTATGAGGCATGATTAGTGTCTCGAGGGCGTGTTTATGCCTTAGAGATCTTGCGTATATTAACTGCCATTTGACATGTGTAGATGGCTAGTAAACGAGGAGACGTAGGGGCGTCCACGAGTGCTGGTCGGGCACCACCGGCATTTATTAGCCACCGGTGTTGATCGAGCCTTTGTTGAGGCTGTAGGTATTGCGGCAGCAGCTGGTATAGCAGGTAGTCAGGGAGGTCCTAGTAACCTTGAGAGGTTTAGGGCACATCATCCTCAGAGCATTGCGAGGAGGAGAGATCAGGTGGTGGCAAACCATTGGTTCCGCCTTGAGGTTGAGAAAGGTGTTAGAGGCTATGGAGATTACCTCACGGCTACCCGGGATCGGACCGCTGCGTTCCGGCTAAGAGGAGTGTGGCAGTATGGTGGAAATGGGCAAGGACCTCCTAGAGACCTAGAAGCTGATGACATAGGCGGATTCGGAAGTGTTTATGAATCAGTATTTTCAGAATCTTTGCGAGGCATGCGAAGGCTCGGGAGTTCTAAGTGACGAGGACGATGAATGTGATAGAGTGCGTGGCTAGATTCACGGGCTAGCCCGTTTTGCTGTGATACGTGTACGAACATGGCGAGGTTAGGAGATTCAAGAATGAGTGAAGTTGTCCGTCGAGGCGGGATCGTAGGACCGCCTATGGGACATGGACTCCCATGGTTGGAACCGGCCCTGACCATGAGAGAGAGATCGGATGCTCGGAGCACTCGGGATGCGGGTGTTAGTAGCAAGAGGGAGGACCAACCTTCTTCTAGTTCGGGGAAGAGAGAAGACTACGCTTCACCGCGAGTTTCAAGACCGGGGCCGAGTTGGGCATTTAATTCGAGCGGGCGGGTGATATGTTACTTCTGTGACCCGGTCACGGACATGAGGCGAAGTTGCCCAGACGGGGATCCAGGGGTATTGGGACAGCGCGGAGTCAGTTAGGCTGTAGGCGGAGTATACAATTCATTCCTCCACACCCCCAGTGCCAGGTCGGAGGAACCCGGTTCGGTTCGGGGTGCTATCTGAGCACCTTTGCGGCCTGAAGTGGACGGAGGGTCGAGTGTGGGTCGAGGTCAAGTATAAGACTCACAGGGCGGGACTTCTAGTCAGGCAGGGCAAACGATATGTTATTTATGTCGACAGCTTGGGCATATGAGGAGAGATTGTCCTAGAAGGCAGAGGTCTCATGGTACTCTGGTGAGCCTCTGACGGCCGGATATGTAAGGGTCACGTTTCTCTTTCTTGCACTTGTTGACTAGAGTAAGCGTTTAAGTGGATGCATCATATTCATTTATTGTTGCATCTTGTGTGATGGATTTGAAGCAGGGTCTTAGCCTTTAGAAGCCAGTATAGATGTTCTTCCCTAGGATGTGGGGTGAGTTGACACGATAGGTCGGGATTACAGTTAGAGATCTCAGAAGTGCCCGCTCGGGGTGGACCCAGGGAATGGAGTTATCCGCAGTTTGGCATTATTGAAAGGCATGTGCACGGAGACATCTTGTCGAGTCGAGTGTGGTTGCACAGTATGGTCATTCACCACTCTTGGTGAGTGTGGATTGAGTTTGTCTTTGGGATTCACGTCGATGAAGACTCATAGTTAGTCGGGAAGCGAAGAGAAATTGATGTGTGTAGAGCAAAGCAAGAAGGGGGCCTTTAATCCTGGGTGAGAAGCTTTGGAGTTAGGGTGTAAGGGCAGGGGAGATATCCGAATTTACGCGTGGGTGTAAGGGCAGGAGATATCCGAATTTACACGTGTAGGTGTAAGAGACCGGGAGATATCAGGAATTTACATTGTGGGTGTAAGAGACCCGGGAGGTATCAAGATTTACGTGTGGGTGTAAGGGCCAGGGAAGGCAGTCCCAGTGCAGTATTGGGTGTAAGGGCTGGGTGGAGAAATCAAAACTACGTGTGGGTGTAAGAGACAGTGGAGAAATCACGAAATTTACATTATTGGAGTGTAAGGGACCGGGTGGGATATCAAATTTTTGTGTGAATGTAAAAGGCTCGTTGTGTAAGCCGAAAAGTTATGTTGCCCGAGAGATGAAAACACACTGTCAGGTTATCACGCAAACTTAGAGTTGAGTGATAGGAGTTGGGAGTGACTCGAGATGAAAACACGCGGTCAGGTTATCATGCAGACTTAGAGTTGAGTGATAGGAGTCGGGAGTGACTCGAGATGAAATCTGTGATTAGTTATCAGCGGACTTAGGTTGAGTAATAGAATTCGGGGTGACTCGAGATTTGGATACGCTGGAGTGCATTGGGTGTTGTTGGTAGTAGGGATACGTATATTGATGTCATTCATGACATGGACTAGGTTGACCGGTCCATTGGATTGTCGGTGGTGTGACCTTGGGAAGGTGGCGTTTACCTATAAGCCGAGGGTTATTAGGGTTACATGTTGTGTGGATTATATAAGTGTTAGGGCGGTTTGCGAGCATCGTCTGGATCATAAGGTAGGCTGGGAGGGCGATTTCCGCCCCTGGTGATGCGTATAACTAATGGATTATCGGCGAGTATACAAATAGCACCATATGAGGGCATTGTATGGGAGGCCGTGTGAATCCAGATTATGTTGGACGAGGTGGGAGAGGCTCCATCACGGGTCTGATGATTAGAGACACCTCAGGAAGGTGGGCTTGATCTGACGGCGTCTTCTCACGGCTCAGTCGGCGGAAGAGTTATCTGCAGTCTGTGTCGGCCCTTAGAGTTCGAGGTTAGGGATCACGTCTTCTTAAGGTGATGCTGAGAGGATTAGTCGGGTTCGATAGCGAGGGAAGTTATCGGGGTTGATTAGGCCTTCGAAGTGCTCGAGTGTAAAATCTTATTCGCGTCTCGGTTGGCATTCTGCCCGGCATGTCGGGTGTCCACGAGGTATTTCACGTCTCCATGCTCGGAGTATACTCGAGATCCGGCTCATGTGGTGGATTGGGGACGGGGATGGAGGTTGACAACGTGGGATAGCCGAGGAGGGACCCGGTGTGCATTTGGATAGCCGTGATCGGGTTTGCGGCGCAGGGCCGTGAGAGGCTAGTGAGGTGCTATCGCGGCACTATGGAGTGGAGGAGTCACCGTGGGAGCGCGAGGACACGATGCGGGCCACTTATCCCTTCTTTTTTAGGGATGAAGGTACGTAGTTTAGTCGTTTAATATTTAAATGACGAGTTTACATGCATGGTGTAGTGCACGTTGCATATGCATGTGAGTGATTATGATTGTCCAAAATTTCGGGACGAAATTCCTTTTTAGGAGGGGAGAATGTAAGACCCGAGAAATTTCCAATTTCTGGAAAAAAGGCAAAATCGTAATTTTGGTCAAAAATATGAAATTTATTCTCTAGATCTCAGATGAAAAAACGGATTTCACCGTTGGAATCGTCTCACGAAATCTAGCTAGCACGTCGAATTTCGTCGAATTCCGAGACAGTCGAGATTTGCACGTTTTTCAAGGCATCGCGTTTCGAGTGCCGTAAAACAACATGTGATGTGACGAAAGTCACTTATAACATGTACTCATATTACTTATGTTGCATGAGTAGAGAAATGATGGAAATAGATGGCCGTGGTAGTGCCCAATATCGAAAATCCAAAGCTTGGGGACATAGATGTCCAATAGTGGTCATCTTCTTCCTTCAAAATGAAGACCAAACGTGCAGTGTGCTAATGGGGGAGATGCAGTAGCAGATTTTGATTTTTTTAGAGAGAGAATGACCTCCTTCTCTCTAGATTCCCGGCGGTGAGGGCAGATTTTGATTCGGAGCAAGAAGGAAAGTCGTTCTATGCGGTGAGGGCAACGCGTGGGTATCGGATTTAATGAGTTTTGACAAACTCCATGAGGTAGGGGTTTCATCCTACTTGTTTTACACTTTATTTAAGTGTTTTGTAATGTTTGAGTTGGTTTGAGTAGTGAGTAGTTTGGTCAGTCACGAACATGGGACGAATTGTGGGAATTTTTAATCTCGTTTTGGGCCAGTCTGATCCTTGTTGGGCGGCTAAATTGGGTTTATCACAATAAATTGTGTTTTGTGTGTATGAGGCCGGGAATGGCCATGGAAATTCGGTTCCACCAAGAGGAACCAATGTAGGAGGAGTGGGCTGCAGTGGGCGGTACTATACATTTTGGGAGGCTAATAAAGCAGGTCAGGGTTTGTATTGAAATGGACAACGTCCATGGGTTGGGTGCTTGAAATTGATGAAATGAATGGCAGTTGTGTGGAAATGGATAGGTTAATGCTTAGACTTCTTGTATTAATATGATGTCACAATTATATGGAATATAATTGTGTGTATAGGCCATTGGAGATGAAATTGCGATTTGCTCAATTATATGGAATATAATTGTGTGTATGGAAACCGTGGAGATATGAGATTGTGTTTAGCTCAAGTGAGCTAATTTGGGTGATGGTTGATATTGTTGAATTACATGTGGTGTATTTGTAAATTATGTAAATATATGCATGATGGTATTTTGCATGTGTTGTATATATTGTGTGAAATGGCATAATGCATCTCATATGCAGGGTAGCTAGAGATTAGGTGAGTGCATGACATGAAAAAATTGAAAGAAAAAGCAGCGTTTTTAAAGGAATTTCCACGAGGATGAATTTCGGATGGTGAGGTTAGGTGAAGGTCCGACATATCATTTGAATGAGGACCATGAGTTTCGAAGGTTCTCGACATTAAGCGCCGGAGGGTAGTCCGTATTTTCACCGATACTTGGTAGTATAGTTCAGAAAACAACAAGAATTGTTTTTTTTTTTTTTTTGAAAAGAGCGTTTTCTCATACATGGCTTAGGCAAGTGTGAGGGAGTCGGTGAGGCTCGGGACGTGGGTTGGTCATTTAGACATTGAGTAGGATCAATTTGCTTGAATGTGTGTTACCTTTAGACATTGCATATGCACTTAGGTGGGGAGTAACCCATTTAGGGTGATTCCACTCTTGAAGGCGATAGCTCACCTGTCGAGGATATTATTTTTCGGTCTGGGCGCTCGAGAAGACGGCTCTTCTTAGAGACCGATTTTGAAGAAAGCCGAATTGTGGCTTTGGTTTTAGTAGAAGACATGTATTAGAATGTTCTAGAATTTTAATATATGTTGAATAAGAGTGAATTATCAACTCTTGAACCATGATATATGTATTTGGTTAGGATATGATTATTGTGAGTATTGATGCAGGGGCCCAAGAGGCCATTTTTACTCCTTTTATCTATATGTGGACCCTGTGTGGTTGTTGGGACAGGTTATGTATTTTGGGTAGAGCTCCCCGTACAAAGCAGACTCTGCTCGATTATCGTGAGTAATGTCGGGTTGCAGACATTCCATGTCCTTGGAGTTGGCGAGATGTCAGCGGACCCGGATTTGGGGCGTCACACTTTTGATAGTTCTTTTGGGCATACGATTACATATTTTAGTATTTCTTGCTTTGGGCGTACAATGCCCCCATCTTTCAATATTTCTCTTTTTAGGCGTACAATGCCCTCATCTTTAAGTATTTCATTTTCATAATTTCCTTGAATTTTTCATGTCATTTTAGATTAGATTTTGCTTCATCATTTTCGTAATTGTAGTTATGACATTTCTACCATATATCTCATTTTCTTTAGATTTTTTTTTTATAAGCTTGACTTCACCCCACTTTTCGTTCATATCCCAGTATAGTTGAGTTACTTGTATTTTTCCCCTTGGTAGTAGAGTCTTTGTGTAGCACCTTTAGGTCAGGCAGGTTAATTGGATCCGAGCCGGATCCGAGGATGCTTTCGTTAATTCTTTTGTTTACTTTTCTTTTTTTTTCTTTTTTTTTTTTTTTTTTGTAAAAGTGTCACGACCCAAATCCCCGGCCCGACCCGAAGGGCGGATCCGAACAGCCCGGTTTACTCCGACCGTTTTCATTTATCTTATCAAAATATTCTATTTATGTCATTTAATTTTAAGGTTTCAATTACTCGGAAGCATTTTCAAATGGTAAGCCCATAAACATTTACTCTTATACAATTCGTTTACAAAATGGTGTATCATGCCTTTACAAAATGATATACAAAACAATAGTTCAGAGTTTAACTCTTTTGTTCACAAAATGTCACATGTTCAAAAAGAAATGATATGCATATGATGGGGTATATACTTATACGCAGCAACTTTCTCTATGACTCTGCACTTCTTGATCTTGCCTTCTTTCCTGTTTACTTGAAACTCTGCATAGATAAAAACTACACGCTAAGCATTTTCATGCTTAGTGGTTCTATACAGTTCTATTCCAATTTTCAGTTTAACATGACATGCATTTATCATAAAACCCTACCTTTTATATCAAACTATACTCATACTTATTTATTTTCACATGCTTTCACTTTACAAATCATTGATCATATCAAAATATGCATTTTCACATGCTTTCAATTTACTTAACTCAAACATGAGATTCCAACATATACTCCCAAGGATGTATTTAGTTTACAAATCCATTTACACTCATCGTTTGTTATTTCCGCTGTCTTATCTGATTCATTCCTGCCAGTTCGTTCGGTGAATCCCACCCTTTTTATCATTCAGTAATGTGCTTACACATTTAATAATTTCGGTCTCCCATCATGATGGATGCCGATTGATACACCCCACCATGTGGTCACTTAAAAATGTCATACGTCATCATGACGGATGTCGATTGGTACATCCCGCCAAGTGGGACATTTTAACAATGTCATACACCATCATGAATCTTGGAATTAGTGCATCATCCACATATGTTGGTCGTTCGATTTTATCGATTCAATTCAAGATGTCAAGAATTAATATGGTCGTTTACAGCAATTAATCACTCATATGCAATTAATTGTCAAACATTTCAAATATCACATTTTCAAATCCATATGCACTTTCATAATATCATTTCAAAGATATACTCATTCCATATAATCATTTCAGATTTATTTGGTATACTACCAAAACACTTGAATTATGATAGAGGGTCAGTGAACAAACCGAAGCTGTCGGCTCTCGTTTCCTTTTGATCTCGGTCCTAGTTTAGGTGATCCTCACTCTTCCCTAATCAATTACAATTATGCCACTCTTAGTGGATAAACAATTATTATACATTTATTGTGAATCACAAATTTATCTTTGTTAACGGTTTTGGGTTAAGACACTAAGTCTGCCCTTCGCTTCACCTCGGCGACGAGGTACGATATGTTTTTCATTTAGTTTTATCCTTATTTGAACCCCCATTAATCATTTATTAGGGTTCCTATACTATTGGTGTAGGAATACGAGATGCTCGAGAAAAAAAATCCAAAAATGCTCATTGTGAACAGTAGCTACGCCGCGACGTAGCATTGCTACGCTGCGGCGTAAGCCTTGTCGCAACATGGCTTTGCTACGCCTTAGGCGTACTGAGGAGTGCCATTTTAGCACCTCGCCTGCAGCTGCGTGAGGTATCCACGCCTTGGCATAGGTCTGTGCGGTGAGGGTATCCAGCACCCAGGCGTAGGTGCAGCGTCGTGGGTCTCTACACTCGGCGTGGAGCCCTTGGATTTTGCCGGATTTTCGGTTTTCTCTTTTGTGCAATTTCCTCCAAAATCCTCAAATCGAAATAAAACATGGGAATCACTCACAATAACATCCTAATATCATCCTAAACCAACCATAGGCAAACTTATGGGCCAATTTAGGGTTTTTCAAAACCTTGAGCATCAAAATACAACTTTCTAGGGTTTAGGTTCGTACCTTGAATCCACCTGATCTTCTTCACCGAAGATGCTTGATCACTTAGAAGCAAGAAATGGGAAGAAATCACACCAACAATCTTGATCTTCTCACCATGCCCTAGCTTTTCCTCCTTTTCTCCTCTCAATCTCTCCCAAATTCATTTTTGCCCAAATGCACAAATGTGCTCTTCTAAGACCACATTTGGTCTTATTCCTCATTTTAAGTGTAAGGCCATGTTCGTCACACAATGTAAATTCCATTTCTCATTTTTTTCTCCTTTTGGTCTTAATTTCACTTTCATTTATCATTTAATTCACTTTAGCATTTAAGCTTTTTCTTTTCTTGGACCCTTAGGTCCTCATTTAACAAAAATTCCAAATTTGCCCTTTTCACTGGGGCTATTTACAGCTCAATCAATTTCTTATTTTAGCATATAATATTTAATCATATGCACATATTCATTTCACTTTTCACAATTTATCGCTTTTCGAAACTAAGTTTGGCTCAATTCATACCCGAATTAGTATAATAAAATTATTATAAAACTTAAGGTATTTTGGGCGTTATACTGACCGTGTGATTAATCTTCAAGTTTCCGACTAGGTCGAGTTTTCTTGAGTATCGCCATTGTCTCATCTTGCACCTTTAAGGCCTTTATATAGCTAGTGTAGATTCTCCTTATATGTGTTTGTTCTTTCATTCCTTGGTGGTCTAACTACTACTCAACTTCGACATTGATTATCAAGTGTAGTTTGACTTCACTCCACTTCTCGTTCATATCCCGAGTTTAGTTGAGTTACTTGTATTTTTCCCCCTTTGGTAGTAAAGCCTTTGGACTTGTGAAACCCCGAAAAATTCGAATTTTTGAGAAAATGTAAAACAAGTAATTTCAAATTTAAAATCTTGAATCTTTCAGGATCCTGATGACTAACCGACTTCAACGTTGAAATCGTCTCATGTAAACTAGCTACTCACGCGACTCCCGTTGAATCATAAGACGGAATTTCAAGACCGAGGCAACGAGAGGTATGGAGACACTTGGCATGTGCTGAGCGCCCATGAGGCAACTTTCACGTGTCAAGTGTGAGATGAGTCAAAACAATGAGCCTGGCAAGGGCCAGACATGTGGCATCATGTCGGATAGAAATCCAAAGTGATGGATAAGTGGATAAGGGAAATCCTAGAGAGCCAATAAGAAATTGACATGTATAAGGGAGAGGACACTTACTTAACCCAATCTCGACTCTAAACCAAGGTCGGGAGGGAAAAGAAAGAGAGAGAATGAGAGAGAGGAGGATTTGTAGAGAGGAGCTCTACCTTCTCTAGATTTTCTAAGGACATCCACAACCTTGGCGAGGCAAGAGGCAGTTAACCCTGACCACAAGGCCAATAAATGGGACAGGAGTTTCCTGACAAACCCAGAGGCAGGTGTTTTCTCCACTGATCTGGCCTTTTGCCAAAACATTCAAATGATAGGGATGTTCTGTGGCCTGATGTGGTGCATTCAGGGCCCAAAGATTTAACTGAGCACAAACCTGAGGCTGGTCGCTGAGTGCTATGGTTCGGTAGTCAATCTGTTTACGGAATGGCAAAGTTGTTGAATGCTTGGGCGCCTGAGACGACCATTTAAATTGTTAATTAGCACAAGTGTGCTATTTTGGTG
Organism: Tetrastigma voinierianum; assembly: GCA_016808115.1. Taxonomy (NCBI): domain Eukaryota; kingdom Viridiplantae; phylum Streptophyta; class Magnoliopsida; order Vitales; family Vitaceae; genus Tetrastigma; species Tetrastigma voinierianum. Next base: position 9,536 of record JAEQBH010009122.1, read on the forward strand.
TTATTGCTATGAATGAATAACATGTTGTTTGTATGTGAAATATGTTAATATATGCATGCTTGAAATATTAACATGAATTGTTGTGAAATGGCATATTGCATTCATATGCATTGGGGCACCCTAGAACCATAGGTATGAGTGCAAAACATGTTTTCGGAGGGTTGACTAACAACTGACTATCAGAGTATGTCCACAAATAAAAAAATTTGGAGGGTTGTCCAAAAAAAATTATATCGGAAAATTGTCCGAAGAATTGCATTGGAAAGTTGTCCAACATTTCATGTCAGAGGATGTCCATGAACTGTTTCGGAGAGTTGTCTAACAATTCACCTCGGAGGATTGTCCAACGTATTTGTTTGGAGGGTTATCCAATGTACTGCATTGAATCGACCAATGTGTTTTCAAAAACAAAAACCTTGTGTTTTGAAGACAGTGTGTCTCACACTTGGCATATGCATTGATAGGCCGAGAGCGTGATGTGTAAAATGTGTACACCTATGTGCGCAAGTGCACGCGTCATATCAAGTAATATAGTGTACCTAAGTACAGATAACGATCCACGGGGAGAAGTGCATTGACTACTGAAATTGTTCTTATAATATTATCTGGACTTAAACTCTGAATTTCTATCTAACTAACGTGTGTGATTAAAAATAAAGCTAAATTAACTTGTAAAATTATTTACTGTAAAACTAGGATTTGTCTCCCCGCCACTTTTGATGAATTATTACCTATAGGAATTACTTCACTAATCACACGACTTATCGATGACGGTAAGATCGTGTTCATGAGATACCCTCTCTCTCGAGGTATATCCACCTATCTCGCCAAGAGGATTAGGTATCTCTCCGCCCGACCCAATTCGAAACTTAATGTCCAAACCCTAATCACACCGAATCGGGATATTTCATTTACCGACAGAATCCAAGGGCTAGTTCTATTCGGGATCCTCGAGTCCTTATCTCTCGACCCGTATACCCACCCGCATCATGCCAATGTCACGTACATTACCATATTTAAATCATGTATATAGAGCAGATCAATGCGAATCATAAATATATCGACAATATATGTTTAAACCTTAATCCATTCAATTGTGATGTGGTTCAATAAAACCCTAGATAGAAATCTAGAACATGTTGAACCAAATATACTACAATCAATCTATAAATCATCACAGCTATCAAAAGAAGAAATGCAAAAAGAAAGTGTCTTCCAATGATCCGGAGTCGCTGTTGCTCGCTTTTCCACGCCTAATCCGCACGCTCGATGCTCAAATTAGGGTCTCCATTGCTTTTAATGATGCTAAGGCAGAAATCGAGGTGACGTCGCGACGTCTCAACGTCGCGACATCAGCTCACTTGTTGACTTTCCTCTATCACTAAAAGGCCGCGACGCTAGTCGCCACTTTTCTCCTACTTCTTCTTCCTGTACCCAAATTGCCCAAACCACCGCTTCAATTGTAATTCACAAAACTCAAATCATATTCATTTATAATGCTTAGCTATTTAAATGTAAAATCTCACCAAAACATAAAGCAAGGGTGGGTATATTATGAGTGTTTTAGGCACTACATGCATGCGTGAGGGAGTCAAGTGAGGGCTCGAGATGCGGGTGCGGTGAGTCACATTCTCATCCATAATATGTAGACATTCGAGTAGGGACATACATGTTTTACTAATGTTCGCGTGGTTATCACATGAACACTTAGGTGGGGAGTAACCCATGTAGGAAAATTCAACTATTGGGCATTGCTCACCTCATCGTGGGAATAACCATTTCAGGTACTGAAGGTATACCCAGGGATGGGACACATCCGAGGCCTTAGAGGCAAAAAAATGGCCAGATTCGGCCTTATTATGTGCTTTGTAAAAATCTAGGTAGAAGACCCAATTTTGGGTAATTTGTAATTAAAAACAAATTGTAAATTAATTCCTTTTTGTATAATATATACATTTTGGTGAGTTTTTTAGGTTCCAGTAGCCTTTGTAAAAATAAGGAATTTTTCTGTGGTTTACAAAGTGGGGCGTAACAAAAGGTACTGTGCAAAGGACCAACCAGGGGCTATCGCCTATTTCCGCTGCCATGGCTATCGCCAGGTGTCGCGACAGGCGGCGCGGCGCAGATGGTGTGCGTGCATGCGCGCACGGCCGAGCTACAGTGCGCGGATAACGCCAACGCACCCACGACACAAGCGCTGGAGCACTACGCGCCAGGCATTTTTGCTTTCGTGGACACAATTTTTGGTGTCGCGACATGGTCTGGTCGTTTGGTGTCGCGACACGATTTTTGATGTCGTGATAGGCATTGAGCGGGTCACGGCATAATTTTGGTGTCGCTGACCAGCTCGCATGGCAGAAGGTCTTCTGCGGTCGCGATTACGGAATTGCGTCGCGACAAGGCTAAATTTTTGCGTCGCGAACATAGCCCTTGGTGTCAATGACCGCCAAGCAGTCGGGCATGTCACAACCGAAAGTGCTCATCCCGGCCGGGCGCGCACGCAGCGCACGCGATTGCAGGCTGCCGCGTCATTACTTCGCACCCACGCGCTCGACAGCGCACACAGTGCGCGTGCACTGTGCACACGACCCGCCTACTACAATGCACTGTGTAGTGCACTGTTTGGGGTCACTGTTCACTAACACTGTTCATGAACATTGTTCAAAAAAAAAGTGTACAAAAATGACCCTGCTCAGCTTCATGACCGATGTGGACATCTTTCGAAGCCAGGACTAGGCTGAGTTTTCCTTGAGTATTGTGTAGTTTGTCTCGGCTCTTGCTCCTTAGCGCTTTCAGATAGCGAGTATAGATTCTCCTTATGTGCTTTGTTCTTTATTCCTTGGTGGTCCAACTATTACTCAACTTTACATTGATTATCGGACCACTTTTGGAGACCAACTCGCATTGTAACTTTAGTGGATTAGACCTTTTTTTTGTTTTGTTTTTTGTTGTGTTTTTTTTTTTTTTTTTTTGCTTGCTTTTGGAGTATTTTGTAGAGCCCCTTGCTGCTTCTCGTTTGAGCATGGTTTTATTTTTCTCGACTCCACTGGGGTCTCCTTTCTTTTTTAATAGAGTTCATCTCATTTCACTCACTTTTCACACATTCATTTTATTCTATTGTTTGTGTTTGTTACACTCATGAACTCTGTCAAAGAATGGCATATTTGTAGACCCCCATTTGAGTGTCTTCTTGTCTTTTTTCCTCTTTCTTTGGCCTTGGAGAGTTTTCTCTTATTCGAGCCAAGCTTAGCTAGATAGAGGGCTGCTGAGGTAGAGATGGCCCTATAAGTTGTCTTAGGGTATAAAAGGCAAGATATGTCTTTCTTGGAGAGGGGATTACACAAATTAGGAGAGAGGGAGAATAAGAGAGGGGGAGAGAGAAAGAAAGAAAGAAAGAGAATATGTCTTCGAGAGGAAGAAAATGGAGAAAATAGAAGGTTGGAAGCTTGAAGTGAAGAGAATTCACTACTACAAAAATTCATGTTTATGACGCTTCATTTTATGACGTTTTTAAAAAAATGTCATTGTTTTAATATGATTAAATGTACAATGACACTTAATTTGAAGCATCATTTTCTTGAGTATTTTTTTCAATTTTATGGCACTTATTAGAAGTATCATAGTCCGAAAGTGTCTTGAATATAAGTATGAACTCAACCTTGGCGCTTTTAAAATACTTTCAAACCCTACCTTTTAGATTCCCATCTCCCGATAAACCCCTAAAATTTCAAAGGCCTTCCATAAGAGTGATTGAGAGTAGAAGCTAGCGTGAGAAAACTGAAATATTTAATTATGGATAATGGAGAGGGTTACTGGAGAAAGAAAATAAATCAAGATTACACTTTTTAGGTCATTTGACAATGGAACCTCATAGATCTGGGCGATAATGAAAATTACAAACAAGGTAGGAAACTCATAGATCTAGATTATAAGAGATTCCAAGGATGTCGTGACTTTATTAAGGTTATCAAGGTACATGACCAGAGGCAGTAATTCTCAGATCACATGTGTTGAATATCGTTTTGAGCATAGGGGTGATATAAAATCTGATCTTCATCTCAAAAAATTGCACCAATTCAAAGTTTCGTAAGAATCTATGAACATAGTGGGAGTATGACTTTTTCCTCTCTGAGGCGATGACTAAGCCACCTAAGTAGATCAATTACGCTTACAACTACCAGCTGATTTGCAACAATGTCTCGAGATCGTGGATGAAGGACATCCAAGACATGTTGGCAGTCTTGGAGGCCTAGTATTGAGGTTTTTCAAGTTAAACTTTGCGTCTTGTGGTTGTGTCCGCGGCCACCACCAATGATTTCCACAGTAAACGCCCGCCGGGTATGAAATCCCTCTTTCTCAAAAGTTTCAATTTTTTTCCTTTTTACAGTACCGCGGGTTTCCAAATCTGACTAAGCCCAGGTTATTTCAGTTTTCAAATTAGTCTTCACATTTTTCACTTTTTTGCAAACATTTATTTTAAACATAATAAAGAGATTTTGGACTTCCATGAAATGATGTGTTTTGGCCTAAATGTTTATAAGATTTATTCTTACAATAGAGAAGAAGGTTTCTTTATGGCATTGGAAATAATGTTGTGGATCTTGATACTCTGAACCTTTAGGAGTTTATAGAAGTCCATTCTTAGATATTGGTTATTTTTTATAATACCATGTTTTATTTAGTGGTGAAAGCTTTTATTAATAAACTTAAAGTCAATTATATTTATATGAATAAAAGAAAACCTCAAGTATTTTTAGATGTGTTCCTTACCTTAATTAGAGATTTTTATAAATAAGTTTTAGACATTTTAGAAATTTGGAATTTTAATTTTTTTAAAAATATGTTATTTAACAATTGCATCATTTACTTGAGTCCAGGTTCACAAAAGAGGTTGGGAATTTGTAATTTTGCTTGAATTGGCATGTTAACATGACCTTATAATACATTCAAGTTTAGATTAGGGGTATGATTAGGTGATGTTTGGATGTTCAGATTTGCATTTGGTTTTTTGTATATAAGCGTATCTACAATTTTCATGATATTTATCAAAGGGCACCATGGAAACATTGGTGCATTGTTGGTGGGGTTGATGGGGATAGTGCAGGTCCTCTAGTGCATGAGTGCTAAGGTTGAATTTGCTGAATTAGTTGGATTATTGTCAATGGTTTGAGGAGATGGTTGTTGTTACTACTGTATAACTGAAGTTCAGCATCTCAGGAAAGAGGTCATTTATGCTAGCACATGGTCATTCCTTCCGCCATACGGGCATGCCACTAAATGGTAATTTTCTCTTTAACTGCTTTAACATCTATAATTGTTGTCTCTTACGCGACTGGTTTCTAGTTGATTCTAGATTAAATTAGTCATTGTGCGCATTCAAATTTTGGGCATTTCAATGTGATATATAGAAGACAATAATTGAAAGAGACTTCCTTTTCTAAGCTATTTAGGTTGGTTTGGGGTATGGCTTTGAACCCAATTGAGCATAAGAGAAATACATGACATCCAAAATCTTTTGTTTGGGAAGTAATCTTAAATGCAAGATGACATCCAAATGTATGTATGATTTTGAAATTTTGTATTTGAAGTGGCATATGCCTATGAGAACTTAGTAGAAGTTCTTTTTCTTGAAATTTTTTAAGAGGCATATTACTGATGGAGGAGCCATATAGCATAGAGATCAAAAGGGAATCCCATAAATCCTTTGCCTTTCACGTGAAAAATGACTATTTTCCTACTTGTCATACTAATCCAAACTTGGATGTATTCCAATTTGACAGGCCCCAAGAGTATGGTAGAACCCTGCCATCACACTATAGGTCTTTTAATTTGGCAAAAAAAGAAAAGAAAATAAAAGAAATGACAAATCAATTCCTCTAACTACTAAAATCCTAGCTTTATACACTAGCTTGTTAAGATTAATCATTAAGCCGATTTCTAGATTGCAAATACATATTAGAATGTATTCGTATCAAATTTTTCCCGAGAACCATAGGACCTTTAACCTTTCTAGTGATTGCTAATTACTCAACCATATCTAGGGCCTTACAGATAAACCAAAAAGAACAACACCTTTTCCCTTTTCCATCATTCATTTATATTTTATTTTTGTTAATATACTGTGTTTCTAATGCTTTTCATAACTTTCTGTTCTTTTTTTTACCATGTCACAATAACTGACATAATTTAGGTAACTTCTTTAGTGGTGGAATTGAGAACCATTTTCCGTTCTCATAAATAAAAACAAAAAGACACATAAAACATGTAATGAAGAGAACTTTCTTAATAAAAATAAGAGTCATGGTATGTGTCTTATATACTGTAGGAGTCAAGGCATGGAGATATGATGGGGGAGTTCAAGTGATCACCTGCAAACTCGATCATTTCCATATCTTGAACCAGTGCTGCAAAATGGTTGACTACCCCTTCAAAGCTTTTCCAAGAATCCTAGCAGCCACTTTCTAAAGTAAGTTCGGCGAAGCAAAGCCAAGTTTGACCTCACCTTTTCTATCAGTTTGTCATATGGTATAAGTGGCACCTAGTCACACATTTATTTCTTTTCCCTTCATCTCATGAAGTGAGGAACTTGATGACCCGGTTGCAAATCGAGAGCACGAAGGCAAGGAACTTGATGATGGAGTCATTGTTGAGGTTGATGAATGAGGGCGAGAAGAACATGTTGATCATTGTGGCCCAAGACGTGGTTCGATTCTGACTAGGTTGCTATACAATAAAACCACTACTACAAAAATTAACATTTATGATGCTTCATTTTATGTCTCTTTAAAAAAAAATGTCATTGTTTAATTAAGATTATATATTGCAATGACAGCAATTCGCGTCATTATCTTGTAATTTTTTATTTCTGTAAGCTTATTAAGAGTGTCATATTTGTGTGTGTCTTATTATATGTCCTAGACTCAACCTTGATGCTTTAAGAACGTCATTGCAATAATCTAAAAACATTGGCACTTTTTTGAAGTACCATCATCTATTATCTTATATATAATATAATTTTTTTAATTTAAAGATATTTCAAACTCTACCTTTTCAATCTCATCTTCAAACTCGATAAACCCCTTGAAGGCTTTTCATGGGGAGTATTGGGAGAAGAAGAAGCAGAGAATACATGAATATGAAGGCATCGTCTCTAGCTAGATGATGGAGAGGGTCTACATAGAAGAATTTTTTTGTACTTTCTGGTCGTTTAAAGAGAACAAAGTAAGGAAGGGGTCCGTCGGAGAGAATAAAGTTTTGTGGGACGTGTTTTTGGTCTTAAAGGATACCCGTTGAAGATGTTGGATGAGGATAAAGCAAGTCTAAGAGCAAGTTTGGAAGCTTTTCTTCCTTCAACCATAATTGGGTGGCTTTGGTTATGCTTGATGGAGGTGGCTTTTGCTTTTCTTTTTTTTTTTTTTTTTGGTTATTTAGAGGTTGTTCAATCGAAGGGCGTGATTCATCAGATAATGGGTGGCGGTAAAGGTAATGGCGGATTCTGGTTTTTGAATTCTATAATTTTTATTGCGTTAGGGTTTTGAATTTTGAGGCGGTTGTGATTGGGTAAGAATAGAGTGGAAATTGTTGTCTAGAGTGGCTGTGATATTTTGTTTTGGATTTCCAATTTTTCTCTCTTTGAATTTGAAGATGGCGTTCAAGGCGTAGGAAAATACTTGGATTTTAAAGGTAGATGATACATTTGGACGTATATTTTTAGAGTGGCTGATCGGGTTTTGATCGTAACCATAAAATTAGAATCTTACATATGCTAAAGGCATTAGCCTTTTTAAATATGGTGCTTTGAGATTGAAAAGGCAATGTGTTCACTATGCACAATCTCTATCTCGATATAAATGAGATGAAGCTTTCTGTAGAGAGTATGGGAAACTTTATTTGGCAGGAATGAGAATTCCAATTCTTTTATTTCAAATGAAGTCACTCTTTGGGTTTGGGTTTGTGCCTTTCAATCAACAGCCACATGGTGGTGCTTATTGTCTTGTCTTTTTTTTGGTTGTGTTTAAAATGATGTTGTCAAGTCTCCTTGAAGCAGAGTATAATTAACTAGTACAAATTTTCTTGACTGTGTGCTTGTAAATTTATTGTACCAATGTTTTCTTCAAATTTTTTGTTAGCTGTTGATGTCTTATTGTGGAAGCGAAGGCTTGTTTCCTATGGGACTATTGTTGGTGCAACAGTTGGTTAGATCCTATTTGAGCGGTTGAGTCGATCATTTTTATTGATTTGTTGGTTCTTTGATTTTGATTGTAGTGTTGTTTCTTTGTACCAATTTTGTTGCTTTAAGCAATAGTATGGCTACTCTATTCTCATTAATTGATGCTTACTATCTTATCACTCTTGGCTTTGTTTGGTGTGTACTACTATTTTTATTGAGCAGACAACTAAAGTCGTTACACAGGCTAAATTATCAAGGAAATGGTTAATAGTCTTTTGCAACATCATTTAATTATTAATCCCGATTCTGTGTTGCTTTTGGCTCATGATGTTACCATAGCAAGGATTTTCATGCTCTTCTTTAAAGTCATTATTGGAATAACAATATATAAAATTATAGAATTACGAGGTTGTGTGGTCATAGATGCTTTATGTTATGTGATACTCACAGTTAATGAAATGATGTGTTAGAAACTCCATGATGTGTGTATGCTCATGGAATACCCATTCAATTCAAGTACCAATTAACTAACACTAACAGGCAGATGGAGGCTGGTATGATATGCCAAATATAAAATTTTTATTCCCTTGAGAAAATTTTGATATCCCAATTACAGATCTAGGAAGTTGTATGAATGTATGAGTTGATAAAAAGAAATATATGACTCCTTATTTAGTCAAATATCATGTGCTGCAGGAAGGGTTGACAATGATCTATTTTGGACCTGCCACATTATTGTTTTTTTTATGATGCTAGATATGAGTTCCATTTCATCTAATAAAGCAAAAGAAGAAATGGAAGAATTAATGCTGATCTTAGCTGAAGCTCTCCCTCTCTATGTCCCTTTTGTGTTTTATGTCTACATATTTCTCTAAAATTATTCATGACATATTTGCAATCTTTGATAATTGCAGACTTAGTAAAAGCATAAATGTAAAAGCCACTTCATTCGCTAACTCTACCCCTAACCAAATGTCACATTGTCCGCATTGGGGGCTCGAATTGGAATGTTAGAGAAGTGATACCTCTTTGATGAGATGTACCCGTTGTTTGATAGGAGACTTCGCAAGCTTTCTACCGAGACCTTATTCACTCCATTTGGGCTTCAAATGAATAAGTTGGAAGAAGAAAAGAAAGGAAAAAAGTGACCAGTTATAGAGCATTTTGAAAATTACACCTTCATCAAAATTTCAAAAGTGTTCTTTCTTGATATATTTGGATTTTACACTCTAAGCTTTCCAATGGTACCAAAATTACCCAAAATAGAGTTTTGATGAAAAAGTTATGGTCGAAACAAAATCGGGTTGCAGGTTAGTGCGAAAATTTCGCATCCTGCTTGAGTCTTGAGAAATTTCACCTTTGTCACGAATTTCTTCTAATATTCTTGGTTTTCTTGGTTTTTTTAAGTCATTTCTTACGCACAGTAACCAACGATTTCCTTATATTTGTATCAATTTTTTGCTTTATTGGTAAAATAACTCATCAAAGTTAATGTGAAGTTTATAAAGAATATTTTGATGGTGCTCACCTTCATGATTTGAATCTATGCAATTTTTATGATGTAGTTATTTGGAAGCATAATGCATTACTATGATTTTCCTAGTAAGTTATATCTAGAATAAGTAGTCACCTCCATAAATTTATGAACATTTTTTCTAGTAACTGTTTTAATTATTTGAAAGAGGATTTCTTATTTTCATTCTAAAAATACATGTTATGAACTTTTATCATTTTACTTGTAGTTGATGAGTTTACCTTCATATAAAAAAATATAACTTATTGTTATTTTTTTTTTTTGTATTTGTGGAGGTTAAGAGATTTTATAAATTTGATTTATATATCAATTTGACATTACAATTGTTTGATTACTTTACTACTCCTTTTTATGCAAATCTTGAATCTCCTTTCCCTCATGAATCTATGAAACTTGTTGGGAATATTTGTTGTAATTTTGGATCAATGTATATATCGATAGCTTTGGAGTTTTATCCATATTACTTTGATTTTTTTTTTCTCCTCTATATTACTTTCATATTATGTGTACATTTTCAATAATTATATTGTTATATCAAGATTTATAACAAATGAAATTAATGAAAATAAAATTTTTAATGTGATAGAATGATGACACTTTAATGATGTCATGATTCTAAAATAAAACAAAACATATGTCGATGACACTCAAATAAGTGTCATAGTTAGGATTATTAGATTGAAATATTATGAGTAGATATTAGTAGCTTTAAATGAATGTTATAGTTTTAATTCACAAAAGATGAGCTTGAAATAAGTGTCGTTGTGTGTAAACTTTTTACGATATTGGTCGAGACCATGACACTTTAGGGAAGTGTCATTGTAACTCTTCAATAATGCATTAAACGTGTCATTGATTAACTTTTTCCTTGTAGTGATTACAATGAAATAAGGTACGTTTTCGCTATTTTTATTTTTATTTATTGTTACCATAGTTTCTTACACAATTTGGGCACATTTTCATTTTATTTGGGTAGATTCGCTTTGTTTTACTTTATGATTAATGTTTTTTGGCCTTAATTTGTGTTTTCTAGCCATTTTCGACCTCATGTTGTATTTTTTGGCCAATTTTTTTATATTTTGGCCACTTTCAAGCCAAATTTTCCAGATTCTGACCATTTTTCGGTCAAAATTCTTATATTCCGACCACCCATCACCCATGCATTAAGCCAACTCATTAGTTTGTTAGTTCACCCTTAAATTAGCCCAAACCAAGCCCAACCCATTACTTTATTAGTTCAACTCATTTACTTAATCTCAAATAAAGCCCCAACCCACTAACTTTTGAGCCCATAATTGGGCTCAACCCATTCACTTAAGCCCAAACCTCACCCACATACTCTCTCATGCACATTCACACACATTATCACTTCTCACTTACCTCTACAAACTCCCATGCACCTTCACACACACAATCACTTCTCACTTACCCACACACACTCTCATACTCCCTCACACGCATTATCTCTCACTCACCCACACATGCACTCACACGCATTATCATTTTTTTTTTAAATTGGATCATGTCACTCTTTTTTATTGTAAATAAAAATTAAATAAAATCACATTCGATGCTTACCTCTAACCTTCAATATAAGAGTAAGCAACCCGCCACTATGCTAGTTCCAAATTTCTTGAACCAAAATAAAATTCTCTAAATTTTTCATAATAAAAAAAATTCCTTCCCTCAATTCTCCATTTTAAAATTCAAGTGTCATAATTTCAAAATTAAATTCCCTAATTTTCAATTTTAAATTTTAAAATTTTCAATTTCAAACTTATAAAGTACCCCAATCTCAAATTTCCGATCTCAATTCCAAAATTGATTCATGGTATTTAAGTAAAAGCTTTAAATCTTTAAGAACTTAGAGAGTGTTATTAACTTGTGCGTCTTTGTTGATAAATAGCACATTACTGAAGCTGAACTCGATTTTTCTAGGCAATGACTAGGAGTTTTTAACTTTATTTGTTTTTAAACTTAAAAAAATAATAAGTTGTGACTCGAGCCGTTTTTAAAATGGTTTTGAAATATAAACGAAGTCTCACATTTTAAAGTAAAAACGCATAATATAAAAAATCACGGGAGTCCTAAGAAACATTAGATATAAAATTTATTTTTATAATTATTAAAATATTTATTTGTATCCATAAAAGCCAATTTTTTTTTTTTTTTTGTATTAACTTGATTGAACAAAAATTAAAAGTTCAAACACTTGATTAGACAAAAATAAAGTTTTTTGACAATGTTAAAGCGGCACTGTTCTGATATAGTAAGTGTCGCCATTGCAAGACTCGAACTGCGGGTTCTTATCGCGGATATCTTGCCTTTTAAACTTTAAATGTTTTACCAACCAAATTAGGCATGTAGACAATTAAAGAAAAATAAAGTTGAAACCTTACGAAATAGAAAAAAATCAAAGTTTATACTTAGATGAACAAAATGAACTTTTTTTACAATATTTAAAAAAAATAAAGTTGATACACCAAAATAGAAAAAATCATAAAGTTTAGACAATTTATTGAAAAATAAATAAAGTTGAGACACCATTTATGAAAATGGGTAAAAGATAAGTTGAGAACTGAAATTGATTTAAAATTTTGTTATAATCTTAGTCAACATACATGGATCATGTCATCTTCTTGTGAAAAAGAAAATTTTTATAACAGTTGATTTTTTAAACTATGTTTTGAATGAAGAATTTTAAAACTAGTATTTAGTCTTTACCCATAACTTGTTACCCATTTTAGCCAAATAATAGGCGTTTTAGGAAACTTTTATCCCAGTACGATGGGTAGGTTTATGGCTGGCGTAAGTGATGTTTTAAAATTTTGAATTTAATTCATCGTTTTGAGAAGAGATTGTCACCTTCATTTTTTTCATAAGAGAAATGGTATCAAAGCTCTTGTGTGTTGATTAGTGATTATAGAGAAATTTTCAAATTAATTTTTAAATGATATAGAGAACTGTCTTCTACAGATTTAAAGTATTATTGAAATCATCGTTTGAAACTTGTTTTATGATTTTATGCTTATTTCATGTCTTTTATTCATTATCCTCCTAGTATTTGTAATTTAGAATATGATCGTGTAAAATAATTTAGTAATAGACTTTATATTCAATGTGAAGAATTTAGGAAAAATTTAGATAAATTACATGCTTTAACAAATAGTATAAAAAACCTTACTAAAGATATTAAAAACCTAGTTTCTCTTAAATATTTGTATGAATACATAAATACTATAAAAAAAAAAAAGCTTAGGTATAACTTTTTGCTATAGAAACCTTAGATAAAATTGAAAATGTAAAATATTATATTGATAACCTTTACGTTAGTTCATCTTCATAATAGGTTTAAAAAATTTATGAACCCTCAATTAGCAAAACAAGAAATTAAATATTTTAAGAATCTTGTAGAAATCCAATTGGAAATAACAAAAATAGTATTAAAAGAACATAAAAAACCAAGAAGGAAATAGTGAAGAAACAAAAAATTTAGAAAAAGTCCAAGAAAGACAACAAAGGGTAATAAACACTTTAAAAAAATTTAGCTTAATTCAAAATAACTTAGATTATATGAAAAAACAATTAGTTAAAAGAGAAATTTTGTAGAAAGGAAATAGAACAAATAAAAGTTGAATAAAAAAACTTAAAATAAATATTAGAAAAACTAAATAAAAAACTGGACCAAATCCTTAAACAGTTGGCTAGAAAACCAAGTAAATCAGAAGAAAATAAAAATAAACAATCTTTTTAAACAATTTGAAAAACTAAGTTTTAGAAGAAAAACTGATATCTAGAGTAGAACATAAAAGAATTCGTAAAGATTAAAAGCAATAAGTAATTGTTTATACTTTGTTGTTATCTCTTTTAAGGGAAATGCTAGATAAGCCATGAATTGAAATTGATTTAAAATTTTGCTATAATCTTGATCAACATACATGGATACAATTATCTTCTTATGAAAAAAAACATTTTATAACAATTGATTTTTAAAGCTATGTTTTGATTTAAGAAGTTTAGAACTAAAGTCTTTGGTCTTTACCTCTAACATGTTACCCATTTTAGTTGAAGAATAAGTGTTTAGAAAGACTTTTGTCTGATATGATGAAAGGTTTATCTGAACAATGTTTTAAAGTTTTGAATTTAATTAATCGTTTTTGAAAAGAGATTTTCACCTTCATCTTTTTTATAAGAGAATTTATCATTTTGAGAAGATATCGTCACCTTCGTCTTTTTCATAAGAGAAAATGGTATCTTTATTCAAGTCACGGGACCATTATTATTAATTAGGAGAGATGGAACATAATGCATCCACCAAAACCATAATTATTAATAAGGAGAGATAGAATAAAAAAGAAAATTCAAAAAAACAAAAAAATCAAAATCAAAATTTGAGATGGCTCTTTCTCTTGCGTTGCATATGAGATACTCCCTGCCATTACCATCTCTCTACATGAAAATTAATTATAGTTCTGAGAATATGTACAAATATAATTAAGCCACCCACCTTTGTCCTGACCATTACAGTTTTGCTAGTGGAAGACTTGTTGGGCTCTGATTTTTCTGACAGATGATCTTGTTCCAGCTCTTCTCTTTCCTAACTATCAAACTCAATCTGCTCTTGTCACTCTTGCTACAGAAGTAGGTGTTCCTCTGCAAAATAATCACCAAAAAAATTAGATTGTCATATTTATGTAAAAAAAAATTAATAATCTTCATTGGAATTATATCACTCATCTTCCTAGAAAAAAAAAATTCAAATATTCAAATTTTCTAATTTAAAAGTAAATAACAAAACTTTCTACTGTGAAAAATAAACATGTGTACCTTTTCTTTTTCTTTTTTCTTTTTTTTGGCCTATAGATTCAGATCTTATGTTTGGTTCCTGAGATAATTTGAAAGAAAAATATGCAAATCTGATCGTGTTGGATGGAAAAGACAAAACTTTACATCAACTACTACAAAATTGTTTTCTTGGGAAACATAAGATCCAACTTTTAACATGTTTTCTCTCACAGTCCTGACAGCCAAACAGAAATGCTTACTACATCATCTAAACAAATAAACACAATATATATATATATATATATATATATATATATATATATATATATATATATATATATAAAATGAGCCAAACACAACCATTAAAAGAAATCCACTGCTGTGAGTTCGAAAAAATGAAACCCGGATCCTTTGTGCTCTCTAAAAGCTAGAAGGTTGTTCCAAATTTGTAAAATATCAAGGAATTTCAATCTAGGTATTGCAAACTTTACATTAAAAAAAACCCAAAATAAATTAAAAATACATTGATAAAACTCCACCAGCTTAAATCTCTTATGAATATGTCTACTAGAACAATTTTTCTATGGTTTTTTACGAAATTAACTGGAAATGACCAAAATTAACAATAAGAAGAGAGGAATTCTTGATTTTACCCACCTTAACTTTACATTAAAAAAAAAAAAACTCCTGTCAAATCTCTTATGAATGTCTACTAGAACAGATTTTTTCTATAGTTTTTTCTTTTTTTTTTTATGAATTAACTGGAAATGACCCAAAAATTAACAAAAACCTTAGAAACAAATAAAAAGAGGAGAGAATTCTTGAAACTGATAAATAATAGGAAATTACCTGTACATGAATACGTCTGTGTTGTTTCCAAGTGGTTTGTGGCAAAGAAAACAAGCTTCTAAAAAATGGGGCTTGTGGGTGTACTCTTCACACCCGGCGTAGTATAGCAACCCCGATCTGGGAGAAGAAGAAGAAGAAGAAGAAGCTGCCATGGCTATTGAAGATGAAGAAGTAGATTATGTAGAAGGAGACTGGGGGAGGAGAAATGAGAGAGATGAGCAGTGATTATAGATGTAGACTTGAAAATCCCAGATTGCGGTAAGGACCGGAGACCAGGTGGACTCTACACCCACCATTGACCTGATTGGTTGAAGGCTTTGACGGTAAGGTGATTAGTTCGTTGTCATAGACCTGATCATTCTCAGATGACGATTCAGGTTTCTAAATCCATGGGATTCAAATCCATTGGCTCAAGTGACATGTATTTCAAATTTTTATTTTTTTATTTCACTTTTCATTGAATGATTTTATTTCACTTTTCATTTAATGATTTTTGGCATTATTTCACTTTTATTTGTCTCCTCTATTTTCTCTATTTTTTGGCATGATTTTTTGGATTGTGCTTTATTTCAATTCTCGATTATCCAATGTTTAAAACTCATTCCCATCACAAAAATTCGATAATGGAAATATTTCTTTCTTTTCATCTTTTAAAGATAATTTTTATTTCACAATTTTTTTCATATTTATCATGTTTTATTCGTAGGGCTGTAGCGATGTGATTACAGTGCACCTTCCCTATTCCACTCATGTCATAAAAAAAATGTGATAGTATTTAAGTTCAAGCCCTAAATCATTACTTTTTCATATCTGGACGTCATCAAACTTCAAAAAAATTCTCAAAAATTAATCTTATAGATATTAAAATAGTTTTAGAAGGAAAATATATAAGAAAGAATTTACAAAGAAAGAAAAAAATGAAAATAGAAATCACAGTTAATCGATGAATTATTTTTATTTCTTATTTTACACTCATTTATTTATTTATTTTAATTTATTAATGTAAAAAAATAATAATTTAAAAAGTTTGAAGTTTCGTAACTTAGTTTTTTCCTTAAAGTTTTCATATAACAATTAAACATAGAAATTTATAATTATATTATAAAAATATTATAAAGTGCAAACCAAGACAAATAAATTTCTCTCTTGTATATAGAGAAAAACATAATATAGAGAGATATAGTAAGATGAGAGAGAGAAGAAAGATAGAACGAGAAAGAGAATAAGATCTCAAGGATGCTTTTACAAAGGATATTGAAGGCACTTATATATAGAACTCACAACATAGGTTATTCTTCATTATAAATATGAGTAATGGAATGAAGTGAATATGAGTTCTTTCACTACCTAATATGTGAGCATCAAGTGTGATCGTTGCGCATTTCGTGTTAATGCTTTCCGATTTATAACATTAAA
This sequence comes from Tetrastigma voinierianum, assembly GCA_016808115.1. Classification (NCBI taxonomy): domain Eukaryota; kingdom Viridiplantae; phylum Streptophyta; class Magnoliopsida; order Vitales; family Vitaceae; genus Tetrastigma; species Tetrastigma voinierianum. The sequence goes on from JAEQBH010009122.1 coordinate 26,290, forward strand.
GCTGAATAATGTGTAAGGAATATAGCAAATTTAAGCATTCTTAGTAAAATCACAGTGGAATGACTGCGAAGAAAAAATGATCTGATATTCATGATGTTATAAGAGTGTTCTTGAGTTTGTTAAGGATTCTTTGTTAAAAATCTTGCTAATAAAACTCAATGGGATAAAACTTGGACAAAGGGAAAAATAGTCTGTCTGTACTTGTCGTGTCCTCACGACATACTCCCCCTCATATCAATTTCGCGGTTGATCGTTCGTCTTTGTATATTAAGAATGTTGAGGTTAGCGATGAGCTTTTGTGAATAAATTACGTTAGATTATCATTGGCGTATTTATTAGAGCAGTCTGATTTTATTAAACTCTTACAGAGAGAGTTACGTGTATAAAAAGAGCTTTAGATAAATGTATTTAGTTCTCTCGCTGGCGTATCTGTACCTACACACAGTATGCAATGCATGCGGCATTATCTTCCAAATAATGTTGTCGGATTATAGCCTATAAGAAGAGAGGTCTCCGCCCAGTTCTTGGATATGTAGAATCATTGATCTTAGTCATATGCATTATGACTTGCTTCGTGAATTGTTATAATCTCTTAATAATTCAACGATATAGCCACCATTGTTTGTAAAGATCTTATGAAATCTGGTCCCCATTAAATTAAGCATCTTTCTGTTGTGATGCGAACTTTATGTGGATCTGAAAGGTATCCTGCATCAGCATATCCAAGCAATTGTTACTTTGATTCCTTTGAGTGAAATAGACTCATATAAATTGTTCCTTGGAGGTAGCGCAATATATGCGTAATACTATTTCAATGTCTTTAGGTTGGAGCGGAACTATATCTAACTAATAAATTAACATAAAAAGCACTATCTGGGTGTGTACTATTCGCAAGATAGATAAGTGCATTAATAACATTAAGATATGGTACTTAAAGACCAAGTAATTCTTCACCCTTTTCACAATGACGAAATGGGTCCTTTTTTCTATCAGTGAGCAGACTGACCATTGCGAGCCCAAAGATTGTGCTTTACCCATATAAAATCACTTTAAAATTTTATTATAGCCGATTGTTGAACCAAAACTCCAGAAGGGAAATGCTCGATCTGCAGGGCGAGACAAAATTTTGTTTTCCCAAGATCCTTCATCTCAAATTTCTTTTTCAAATATTTTGTTATTTTTGTGAGCTCTTCAAGAATCCTAACAAGATTTAAATCATCAGCATACACAACAATAATTGCAAATCTGGTTTCCGATTTCTTTATAAAGATGCATGGGCATATAATGTAAGACCTGAGAAAATTTCAATTTTCTGAAAAATGGCAAAATCGTAATTTCGGTAAAAATCCGAAATTTTTCTAGATCTCGGATGTGAAACGACTTGTAGTTGGAATGGAAATCTTGCAAATCTATTCTCGTCGATTTCGTCAAATTCAGAGACAATCGAGAATTTCAGCGTTTTCGAGAAGCAGGCGTGTGGGACACTTGGCGCTGAGTGGCCGCAGCGGTGTGCCACGTGTCAAGCCAGGTTCAATCAGCAGGCTCGAGTGGGCGCGTGAACCACGTGGCATGATATCATTGGTAGAAAAGTCAAGGTGGTTGGGTTGAGTGGATAAGAAATCATTTCAATCAATTAGGAGACGACATGTGGCAAAGTGAGGGACAAAAAGAGCCTTCTTCTCCATTTTTGGAGCTGAAGACGTGCAGTAGGGAGAGGAGAGCTCAAAATTAAAAAATGGAGGGTTTTAGTGAGTGTCTGGCTCTATACAGGATTCCGACTTTTCCCGGACCGTTGGAGTTCTTCGGGCCAAGAAGCAAAGTGGTTCTCTAGCAGCAAAGAGACTCTGCGTAGGCACGGTTTCGGGAGTTCGGCAGATTCCATGGTAGAGTTTCTCCTACTTGATTAACCCTTTGTTTAAGTGTTTTGTTAATGGTTGAGTTGATTTGAAGCCGTGAGTGGCCGTTTGGCCAGTCCCAAAACTTGGGACCGAATTGTTGGAATATTTTGAACCCGTTTGAGCAATTTAGGGACTGTTTTAGGTGATTGTTTCATAATTTATACAATAAATTATGTTTTGGTGTGTATGAGGTCGGAAATGGCCATGAAATTAGGTTCCACAAACTGGAACTGATGTTTGGTGAGTGGGCTGCCCACGGACAGCCCACTGTTATGTTTTGGGACTGTTAAAAATAGTCCCGGTTTGTATGAATTGGACCAAAAATGTCCATGTGTTGTGTGCATGAAATTGTTTGAAGTGAATGGCTTGAGTTGTGTGGAAATTAATAGGTTAATGCATGAACTTAATGTGTTAACATGATGCCACAATTTTATAAAATATAATTGTGTGTGTAAGCCATTAGAAATGGAATTGTGATTATCTCAAGTGAGCTAATTTGGGTGTTGGTTGATCAAAATTGAATAACATATGGTATGAGTGCTAATTTGAGAATATATGCATAATTGATATATTGGTATAAATTGTGTTGAAATGCATACTAATTTGAGAATATATGCATAATTGATATATTGGTATAAATTGTGTTGAAATGACATAATGCATTCATATGCACCGGGGTAACCTAGAAATTAGGTGTGAGTGCATGACATGAAATTCGAAAGCTTGAACATGGTTGCGGAATTTCAATGGATGATTTTCCAGAGAATTGTGTTGGAGATGGTCTAACAATTACACACGTCGGAGAGCCCATGGTGTTTAGGAGGTTCTCAACACATTCGCCTCGGAGGGTAGTCCAATAATTTTACCGAAATTCTGTAGTGTGTTTTCGAGAACAACAAGTTTTGTTTTGAAAACGGTGTTTTCTCATACATGGCTTAGGAAAGTGTGAGGGAGTCGGTGAGGACTTGAGACATGGGAATGGAGCATGTGAGCATTCAGTGGGATCAACGTATTTACTTGAGTGTGTGTTTACATTGGATGTGCATATGCATAGGTGGGGAGTAACCCGTATAGGAGTAATTCACTACTGACAATTGTTCACCTGTCGAGGAATATCATTTCGAATACGAGGAGCGTTCGAGAGAGACAACTCATTTTAGAGGCGATTTTGAAGAAAGTCGGGTTGTAGCCACGATGTTTTGGTATATGTATTAGAATTGTAAATTTTAATATGTATTTGTATTAAGAGTAATGTAATAACTCTTGAAGTATTAGAATATAGTTGGGTGTATTTTGATGAGTATTGTTATAAGGGCCCAAGTGGCCATTTTTACTCAAGTATGAGTCTCGCAATACAAGACGTATAGATTTTTCGCAGGTTGACGGGTTGTCAGCGAATGCTGATTTTGAGCGTCACATATAAAGTTGTTACCTCCTGATTAACCCGATAAATACTCGCTAAGGCGATTGTACAACATGCGTTCGGATTGCTTCAATCTATGTAAAGATCGTTGTAATATGATTGAGCAAATACTACGAGGCTTTGTATTTTTTCTTTAGGAAATTTAAATACTTCGGGATTTTCATATATATGTCATTATTTATGGATCCATATAGATAAGTTGTGATGACATCCATGAGATGTATATCTAGTTCTTCAGAGACTGCTAAGCTTATTAAAAAATAAAAAGTAATTGTGTTAATGATAGGAGAATATGTTTCCTCATGGTCAATACCAAGTCTCTACGAGAAACCTCATGCTACTAATCACGTTTTATATATTATGATCTCATTATTTTCATTGTGCTTTCGTATAAATACTCATTTATACCCAACAGGCTTTACATCTTTAGGTGTTTGGACTACAGGTCCAAAAACCTCTCGTTTCATTCACGAGTTTAATTATGCATGCATACCTTCTTTCCATTTTGGCCAATCATCTCTATTTCGACATTCTTCCACATTTTGTGGTTCGGGATCCTCATCGTTTTTTATGATGTCTAAGGCCACTTGGAAAGCAAAAATATTATTGATAACAACTTTATTCCAATCTCATTTTTCTCTATTATGCACATAGTTAATTAAGATCTCATAATTTTCAGATACTTATGGCTCTTCAAGGGCTATTTCTTTATTTCGAACATCTTCAGGGGTCTTTTATTCAATATATGCCTTTACAAGGGCCTCTTATTCACCATATACCTATTGAGAATTGTTATGTTCTCACATGTAATTCTCTTCTTAGGGAGTTATATCTTTTAGATAAATGATCTCACGTTTCAAGCGTATTTTAGGCTCATTTAATTGTCGGGGGGCGTGATCCATGTTGGAGCATTCTCAAGCCCAGGATGTAAAACTGTCACTTCTTTGTATAAATAAAAGCATATGGTAATTGATTTGCAATATTTTGTAAATAAATGATCCTTTGAACTTCCAGTTCACATTGATTTGTACGATGATCAAAATGAGACATTTTAGATGCACTCCAAGTAATTTCTCGTTGTTCTTTTGGAATCGACTTTTCTCCCCCATGATGGTGGGAATATACTCTCATTGAAATGACAATCCACAAAACAGGTTGTAAGAACATCTCTTGTTAAGTGTTCAAGATATCTTATGATAGACGGTGAATCAAAACCTACATAAATCCCAAGTCTTCATTAGGGACCCATTTTAGTGCGTTGTGTAGATGCAATTAGTATATAAGCTACACAGCCCAAAGATTAAATGAGTGAAAATATTTAGTTGTTTTACTTTTAGTCCTGAGTTGTGAAGGGGAGTATTCATGGTAAGCTATTGGTAGAATACAAATCAAGCTTGCAGCATGCATAATAGCATGTCCCTAGGCAGAAGTCCGCAATTTGGTTTTCATTAGCAGTGGTCAAGCTATTAATTGAAGACGTTTGATGAGGGACTTTGTTAAACCGTTATGGGTGTGAGTATAAGCAACATGATGCTCAACATTTATTTTAACTGACATGCAATAATCGATAAAGGTTTGGGAGGTAAACTCACCGGCGTTGTCAAGTCTGATGGCCTTAATTGGATAATCAGGAAACTGAGCTCGTAATTTGATCATTTGTGCGATAAGCCTAACAAAGACAACATTTCTTATCGAAAGAAAACAAACATGTGACCACCTTGTAGAGGCATCTATTAAGACCAAAAAGTAATGGAAAGGTCTACATGGTGGATGGATAGGTCCACATATGTCTTCATGTATTCTTTCTAAGAAGACCGATGACTCAAATGTGACTTTGCTAAAGGAAGGTCTAACTATCAATTTACCTTATGAGCAAGCAGCACATGAATATTCATTGGACAAATGAATCTTTTGGTTTTTTAGTGGATGCCCATGTGAGTGTTCTATGATTCTCTACATCATTGAGGGCCTAGGGTGACCCAGCTTATCATGTCAAAGAACGAAAGTCTTTGGGTCGTTGAACTTCTAGTTCACAACAACATATGACTCGATAGACTTTATATTTGTATGATATAACCCAAAGGAGAATGTTGAGAGTTTTTACATTATATCTTACCATAAACAATAGAGGTAATGTAAAGACATTACACAATATTACAACTTGACCGTAGTTTTAATATGATATCAATTTACATATATCTTTAAAAATTTGAACAAATTCCTTATGGATTTGCTAGAATATAATGCATCATTGATATGGAACCTAGTTCCATTTGGTAACATTATATTTTCTCTTCCAAAGACTTCAATTAAGTTTTCAGTACCAGATATGGTACTTACATTGGCATTTGTTAATGTCAAATCTATAAAATATATTTTATCTCAAAAAATTATGAGTGGGTATAGTCAACAAAGCATCATCGCCTCATTCATCTTGAAACGATAACACATAGATTAGGATACAACTAATAAAAACTATAGATAATATAAATAAAAATGTAATGGATGTAATAACAAAATGATATATTATTTAATTTTGATGTAAGAAACATCATTTAGTAGCATTATTTTTATCATTAATCAAATAGTTTGTTTTCTCACTAAGACCTCCAAAGAAATCAGTATCATAGTAAGTTAAGTCTAGACCATTTCAATCGTGGATTTATTTCTGTTGTTTTCCTTTTCTTTGATTGATGTGCTTGGTAAGGTCGAATTTCAAATGTTTGGGGCGTCACGATAGGTAGGTGCTTGATGTAACCTCATACCACATCTATGACAATTATTCTCATGAGTCTTGGAATGTGTATTTTGTATAGACTTCCAATTTTCTTGTTTCACCTATGTATTATTTCACTTTTGGTGGTTCCATGAGGTTTTCCTTTTCTGGGAATTTAAATTATTACTACCACGAGTTCCATGGTATCGGAAATTTCTTCCATGATCACGTCCATGGGTTTGGGATGATATCGCATTCATTTCAGGGAATGGTTCAAATTCAGTTAGACGAGGTTGGTGATTTCTCATCAAAAGCTCATTATTTTGCTCAACAACAAGAAAACATGATATCAATTCAGAGTAAATTTCTAAACACTTTACAGTGTGTTCACAATTGTTTTTTTAAATCTATGATCTTGATACTACTACTGAAGAAGCATATTTGAGGCATGAAATGTGGTGAACATTTTTTTGTAACATATTTTATTTTGTGACTTTCTCTCATGTGGCTTGGTAGGAGTTGATTTTAAATAGTGTGGAGTTGTATTCGTCTAGTACCATTTTAAAATCTAGCGACACAAGTGCATCCCCAGTCATATCGAACTTTTGGGGAGGGTACGGTTCCCAGTGATGGTCATATCTCCCCTTCAACTTATTCCATAGAGTGAGGGGTTCCTTTATTATAAGGTATTCACCTTTTAAATCCTCATGGAGGTAGTGTCGAAGGAAAATCAACACTTTTGCGCAATCCTATAGGGATGCTTGATTTCCTTCTTTGATGGCAGCTCTAAGATTTATTGCATCAGGATGTATCTCAGCATCGAGGGTCTAAGATAGATAATTCTTTCTGGTAATGTCAAGTGCCACAAACTTAAGTTTTGTGAGATTTGATATTATCGACAAACTTTTGATAATAATGTATTAAGATCGGTTTTGATAAATAGTAGTATATATTTTAGTTTACAATCAAAACCAAATATAACTATAGATATACTTGAAAATCAAAATAACATTAAGATAAGGTTAGGAAATTACCTTGAGAGCAAGCTCATGCTAATAACATGTTATAAAAGTATTATAAAGTACAAACCAAGACAAATATATTTATCTCTTGCATATGGGAAATAGATGTATGAAGAGATATAATTAAAAAAAAAAAAAGGGAGAGATAGGAGTAAGGATCTATGGATGCTTTTACAAAAGGATGGTAGAAAGCCTTATATGAGCTTACGAACACCGGTTCATTTACTCATCATAAAGATGAGTAATGCGGAATGAAGTGAATGTGGATTCATTCACTACTTAATATACGTGGTATGAATGTGGTCATTAAGCGCTCGTATTAATGCTTAATTTATAACATTCTATTATTTTTTTAAACCTGATCTTAAGACTAACTTTTGTTTCCTATTGTTTAAAACAAATCACATAAAACAAATAAAAATAATTAAAATATGTTTTCGAAAGTCAACTCTTTGGAAACAAGCTATCAAAAACTCTTTTTTTGCGAAAAGCAAACATGTTTCCAAAGAATTTTCAATCATAATAAATTGTTCAACATTTTATAAAAAAAATAATAATTAAATATTTTGTATATTAAGCAATGTCTTAAACACTGGATAGGACATTAAATTGGAAAAATCAATGATTCACGGTTCACTGGTTGAACTGATGATCGACCCATAGTTGAACTGGTGATGTAATAAATATATAATTTATATTTTATTTAAATTTAGAATATTTAAGATATTATTTATTCTATTTTATATAAATAAATTATTATTTTAAAATTTGTTAAGAAAAATATATATAATCCTTAAACATTAAAACATATTAAAAATGAAAGAAAACTTATAAGTAATATATATATAAAATTTTGTTAAATTATTACACAACCAGAGTAGTAGTTCAGTGGTAAGAGTGATTCAAATTTTAATGCATAGTCCTTGGTGAAAGGTTGAGGTATCCCACGTCGAAAATGATGAATAGAAAATCAACTTTATATAAACATGCGCTTCAATGTATAGAATATTGTGTGTGTTTGTGCGCGATTTACAATTTAGCTGACTTATTTCAATCCATCGATTTTTTAAAACATTGATATTAAAATTATATAATATTTGATAGTTGGTTTTGTATATATTAAGGACTTAATTTTATCAGTCATGTTTAGTTCGAATGTAGAGCTTTCATAATTGAAATAAGCGAAAGGCGTCTGAGAAGGATCAAAGTTTGAGTTTATTCGATCGATTCGATCAGATTTTAAAACGATGATATTAAAATTATATAATATTTGATAGTTAGTTTGTATCTATTAGGTTGCTTAATTTTATGCCGTATATGCAGATTCCCGAGTATTAGAAGGTTCATAATTAAAAAATAATTAAAGGGCATACAAAAAGAATCGAGTTCGAGAGGTTTTAAATAGGAGACATTTACTAAATTAGAGTGTATTAAAAAATAAGTACTTAATTTTTAAATTTTATCATTAAATAAAATAAAATTCTCAAAATTTATCATTTTAAAATGGAAGGATATCATTCATTTTGTTACTAAAATATGTAAACTAGAAGTGAAAAGTGAAACCTTGTAGTCCTACTTCAAATATATTGTCTTCAAATTAACCAAACAATTAGATAAATGAAATAGTTTTAGTAGATTCAATGAATGGAGTTAAATTTGATGACACAAATTTATAGTGAGTTTGACAATGTTTTGATTTGAAATGTTTTTGTTAAAATTGTTAAATTTTAGTTTTAAAAGTTTGGTTCAAATGATAAAATGGTGAAATTGACATATAGGAGAATCATTATCCAATTATTGTAAGAACATATTACTACCTGAAAAGTGAATAGAAGGTAAAAAAGAATGGCTTATTTTAAAAATCATTGTTAAACATTTTCTTAATTAATTCTCGTCACTTATTATAAACTACTATAAAAAAAAAAATAAGTAGGCTAGGAAATTCCAAATTATTAATTATTATTTTTCCTATACTCTAAGTGCAAAAATTTTAAAAGTCTTATTCTTCCTATATTAGTGTTACTTCAAACTACTAAATAAAAAAAATCAACAATACTTAAAAATTTTATTATAAAATATAATTTATTTCAATTTTTGCCATTCAGCTTTGCATTATTGTAATATTATTTTTAGGTCGAGCATTGAGATCTCGTATACCCGTCACACTCTTTCTGAGCAAGCGGGACGTCGAGAAGCGTTTCAAAATAAAAATCTTTGAAAACCATTTTTTATCAAAAGTTTATCAATATATTTTAAAAATAATTAATTTTTTTACAAAATTAATAATCATCTTGAGAGAAAATTTTATTGAGAGCTCCGTAATTAATATCTAATTTAATAATAATTTATTTAAAGTATTTTTAGTGAAAGTATTTTCAAAAGGATCATTTATAATTATCTCTCCAAAAACACTAGAACTATTGTTATTTTTTTTATGACTAGAAGTGATATTTTTTAGATTTTGTAAAGCGTTTTCTAAATTTTATCAAAACATCTAGAAGTTTTATAAATATATTTTTAAAATTAAAAACACTTCATACAATCACACTACCGAATGTATGTTTCTAATTATAGGGTCATATTTACAGAGCTTATTACAGTAAATTTAGTGAGCTTAGTGGAAGCTGATGTAAGGTAATGTGACTATCAAATTTACTCATTTCATACTTAATTGATGAATGATTCAAAGCTTTTATGCAGTGAACAAAAAACCATAAATGATAATATTTTAGACCAATTAACCTCTCAATTATTTCCTTTGCTTTGCTACAAAACTGATAAATCAATCCTTTGCCTTTCCAACTTTCCAAATTCCATAAAGTACTTTGGAATTTTTATATCAATCCTCAACCTTTTCAATACCTTTTTCTATTTTATTTTATTTTTTCTCCTAAAACAAAAAAATAATAATTAAATTTTAGCCTTGTTGATTTTGTTTTTTTATTACTATTCTTGATAATGATGTTTTTGAAAATACAGAGAATATAAAAAATAGTGTTATATAAAAATTGTTTCCAAAAAAAAAAAAGAAAATAAATATGTTTTGTTTTTTTGTTTTTTAGAATATAAAAAAGTTTTCAAACTGTAATTAAAGTATATGTTTAATTTTTGTTTTTAAAAATTGTTATATATTCTAAAAATAAGAAAAACAGTGAGAACAACTGAACAAGTTTAGTTCTCAATTTTATTTGTTTTAAAAAATACAATGAATATAAATAATATTAAATTTAGAGAAGACGAATAATTTTCAAAAAACATAAAAATGACGATATCTTTGTTTTCAAAAACTATTTTTAAAAACAATTTTCAAAATTTAGGAACCAAACCCAAACAAATCCCTCACATCTCATCAATGTTTAAAATTGGACTGACTCGATAAGTCTTATAGCTCGAAATGTCAATAATCTTTTTAATTCCGTTTCTATATGATCATTTAATAAACTTTGCAATTCAATTTTAATCATTGATTCAACCTCTAAACTATGAACCAATGTAATATATATAGGTCCAATTTTATGTTTTTTCTATAAGGATAAAAAAAGAAAAAAATTTGTTAAGATTAAATAGTAATATATATATATATATATATATATATATATATATATATATATATATATATATATATTAAAAATATATATATATATTTTTCAAAAAATTCAAGTGCCATGTCAGAACTCATAATTGAAGGGTGCATCTGGACAAAAAAACATCATAATTGAATTCCCAACACACAAAACCTCATAATTCCTCCAGATAGCATCCCTAGGGGCCCGCTCCTTTGTCCTCTTCCGCTCCGTCTACTCAAATCCTACTCGGCATGGGGCCCACCAGTCGTAAGCAACCACCAGACAGTGGGACCCACTTCATCTCGATCCCCGAGGTCTCCTATCCCCCATCCCCTGCCCGTAAACCCTCCGGGCACCTACTTTTCCCGCGCTGCCCGTAACACGTGCGGGTTGCGTGAGTCACCAGCGCAATCCCACGTAAATATCTGATTAAAAAAGCAACTTTGCGTTGTCAAGTACGTGGCGGATGACGATAAAGAAATGCGGAATATAAATTGGACAAGGTCGTCGCCGGAGAATCAGATATGGATGACGTAGTGAAATTAGGTGGACAGTTGAGATCACCACGTGGAATGACGGAAGAAAGCGACTCCCATTGCTGAGGGCAGGGGGGTTGTCGCCACTTGCCATTAATCCCTCGTTGGATCTTGAGCATGTTTTTAGTTTAACACTATTTGTAGGTGGCAAAAGTTGGTATTAAAAATGTTAAAGCCCAGGTGGAATATTAAAATAACTGATTTTTTTAATTTTAGGAAGAATCGCATGGTAGATACTGTACTTTCATTTGTTGATTAATAAAATAGTGTTAGAATAAATTTTGATTTTAAATGTATTGATGATAAAGCTTTGGAATTGAAGTGTTGGGAGAGGGTATGTGAATTGTGCTCAAGAATCTGTTTTGATTACGTAGGTTTCTTGGCAATTTTAATTAATTAACACACTTATATTTTCACTTATAGTCCCATGAAGATGAACTCACACACATTTTTGGAATAATAGTTTAGTGGATAAATCCAAAAGTTATCTGTAACATTTTCATGAAATTAAAAGTATCAAAATATTAACTTTCAAATAAAAATGTTCTAATGGATATAATTAGTTGGTGTGACAATTCGTGTCAATGAGTAGTTTTATGTCATGATCAGCTATGGGGTATTTGTTAACGTTGGCCATTCCAAATATAGCGTGAATAATATTAGTGACAAAAATACATATTTAAATATGATCCACTTATTAATTGAGTGACATGATACGACACGTATATGTAGGATACGATTCAATCAATCTAGATTCACAAGTATTAGAACATAGCGTAACATTAATGGAAAAGCGAAAATTCGTATCTGCGATTTGGAGGCCAGATTTTGAATATCTTCTTGATCTTGGAATTGATGAGAGCATACGAAAGCGACGTTAAGATCTCAAGATCTTCTCTGAATGACCCTTTGGTGACAACGGCGAATGAGAATGTCTTACTCTCGATGGCATTCGAAAATATTTCTGAAGCTAAATGTGAAAATTATACGTATCGCTTACACCCAGGGTTTAGTGGGCGCGAACGCCTTTTATAAGTGAGTTAAATACGAGCCCTCTGCATTCCCAGTGAACGTACTGTTTCACAACAGGCGCTGAATTATTAAGAGCTGTGTCTGGCAACGTTAAATAGAACTTAATCCGGTTGCTTTAATGTAGGCCACATAAAGGAAAAACTAACATTCTCCGCTTAGGCGATATTAATTGAAACTATAGCGTAATGCCTTGGCACATATTGAAGTACAGGGTATTAATCTTAATAGTCAATCAAAGTCCCATAAAGTCTCTCGGGCTCTTGAATCATGGCGGTAATTGTGTATCATATGAGCCTTAGTAGTCATGATCTTAAACTTCTTGATATGGATTGATATGGTAGTGTGTTTAAGTATGGACCAATACCTCATAATGAGTGATACTTCGGTAATAATTGTCGTTTGTTAGTCAATTACCTCTCTTGGTGTGCAAACCTAGTGTGTCACCGAAGAGAATATCCCGTCATGGTTCCAATGGAGCTTTGTATATGTGTTACGCCCAATAAGCGACTTTACTTTATGTGTAACAAAACATCTTTGGTAAAAATTTAATACTTAGAATGCCCCATATGCTTTGTATTCAAGGTTTACACAATGCCTTGAGATTTTCATGATTACTTATCTTCATTCGATAAACTACGTTAAAATACAGCATTGAATGTAAAGAGTTGATACAAATTCAATTATTACCAAAATGTAATGAAATTGGATTCATTCTTCTATAAGGCTTGACATAAACTTAATAGCTCGTACAGTGTGAACTCCATGATAACTCAGCCCACATGTTAATGACATGTCGATCAAATACACAAGGGCGAAGGCCTTTAGTTAAGCGGATCACGCGTCATATCATGTTGATATGTGCTCCCGCCAGCGTCAGTTTTGAACTTTTACACTTTGTATGGTGGTATTTGACCTCCATGTGTAGACGCCAAGGACTCTGTTGTTGTTAATAAAAGCAACAACTGCGAGATGTGTCCTGGCTGGTGTATGGCACATCCACCAAAATCAAACACGGTTGCTTTCCTTATGGGGGTTTGGGCAATTGCACAGTAGTTCTTTGAAAGCATCTTTCTACTGAGCTCAGCTTGCATGGTAGAGGGATGCGATTGATTTACGTTTCTCACTTTTCCATGACCTTGCACCTGCGCTGGCAAAAATGGCTTGATTGTTGATTTCTTTTCATCCTGACGATACCCGATAAAGTCACGAGGATCGAGATACCCTGACTAGGCAGCCAAGTCCTGAACATGTTTATCATCCCGACATATAACAGTCTTTTGTCCCAAGTACACCAGCGGCCTTCTTGGCGTGACCGATGATCATGTCACGGAACGTGATGCACTGGGAATCCTGTTGCAAGGCAATATCGGGCTGATGCGTACTTGAACATACATAATACTCCCAGAGTGCACTAGCTAAGGGTACGTTCTTCATTTGGGCTTTCTCTATGGAATGAGGACATTGCTTGATGGGCTAAAGCTTATCACCTTTACGAGGCGGAGCAATTCACGGCTTACATTGTGCATGTTGAATCTTTTCTAAGAATTCAGTCAATATATGCCTACGGGGGTGCTGCGATAGTCTGCGAAGCGATTTATGAATCTCAATGCCGGAGACGAGGCGCCTCACACAGAGGGTCCTTCATATCGAAGTTCTTTGTGCATCCTCTTTGTCTCATGCGGTAAACGAGTCCTTTGCTGACGGATATCATGATATTAGGAAAATAAGATTTTCCTCCCATGATATACGATATACATTGATCTACTTTGTTCTCCAACAAAACCATATATGAACAACAACACTGAAACTTTAAGTACCATTGTGCAGAAGCTTCTTAACTGAGACCATAAATGAACTTTAGTCTACATACAAGTTTACCTCTGAATCATTTGCCCACAAAAAACCTTAGTTTGCATCATATAGACTTCTTCATTAAGGTCTTAGTGAGAAAATGGGTTTTAACATCCATCACAAGTGCCCAACTCCGTATGAAATAAAGCCCGGCCAATGCCACTTGATCGCTCTGAGAAGATCTTTAGAAGGAGGCTGGAAAAGTTGCTTCATGAATTACCTCACTTATATACGAGTCAAAACCTTTGGCTACCGAGTTTGACTTTAAACTTTTCAACCTTTCCTTTAAGTCCCTTTTAGTCTTATACACCATTTGCGTGTGGGTCTATGACCATAGGGTAATTGATAAGTTCCAAACTCAGTTGTACTCATAGATTGAATTTCATCTCATTGCATCAGCCACGAAAGTTACGATTGAGGGTGAAACGGCTTCCTCATAAGTTGGGTCCAGTCACGGAGACGATATCGTAGTCTTGCTCTCTTAGACTAAAATAGTCAGGTGGTATTATTGATCGTCTCTCCCACTGGTGGATCTATTCTTTGGGTAGTAATAGTGTACACTTGAGAGCCTTGATGAACTTCATTAGGAGGCATCTCAGCAGCAGAAGATCCCTAGTCTCGACGGGTTCGATATGGTGTGTGGGAGTTTTCCTGATGCTCTGTATGGGAGGAGATAGGATACCACATTATATCATCTTATCATCCTCGATAGTCGTGGCTGGCTACCTCTCTTCGGCCACATGAAACTCAAAAACTGCATTGTCGTGATTCCCTGATTCTTGTATCCATTGGGATTATAGAGGCAGATATCCCTTGAATGTTCTAGGGTAAGATACAAAATAACACCTAGTGGTTAAGGTCAAACTTACTTAATGTTGGATTATATAACTTACTTCATGAGACATCCCCAAACCTTAAGATGGTTTAAGCTAGGCTTTACTTGATCCATAATTGAGTCAATGGAACAAACTTTGCGTGGGGTACACGATTCAAAATGTACAAAGCTGTTTTCAAGGTTTCTTATAAGCGGGGTCAAATTTGTCCTGCTTATCGTACTCCCTTTTTCATTTCCATGGGGAAATACGATTAGCACTTTGGCTATACCATTTGCTCGGGACTCCGAGGCATGAGTAGTTGTGCCACTATCCCAGGAGTCCTCTAAGTATTTTAATGAAATTGGCCCCTTAAGCTGTCCAGCATCGCCATGCTTGCCACATAGCCTACTCCACGCTTGAGTCGGATCTAACAACCTTTATATGACTTTTCCCGATTGTTTCTCGGCTTGGGTTGAAAGATCTTGAACTTGTCTAGAGACCGGACACCCTGCTTTAATCAAGTACAAATAACCATGGCGAGAATAGTCATCGATAAATGTGATGAAATAAAAGTACCCACAGGTTGCCTTACTGGGTCCCACTTATGATTGAGCCAGAAGCACCCGACAGAGATTCAGAACTGATTGCGGTTTTCTTTCTTATCTTGCCAGTCATTTTTACCCCTCTGTGATCTACGCATATCTCTAAGTCATTTTTTAAGAAGCGGCGGGGATATTAGTCTTTATTAGCCTTTCTACTCTATCATGGGAATATATTGAAGTCGTTATGCCATAATGCATAAGACTCTACTTCCTTGAGCCCATAGTGGTCTCTTAAAGCTTGACCTTCCCCGTGCAAGCTACGTATATAATGTCGGGAGATAAACTTAATCTATATAATCAGATTGGACATAGCGGTACCAAACCTTATTTGAATTAAGTATTGAAATAATATTGCTCTTAATTTCAAAGAGGCAATATATATGAATCAAACATGATCTTTGAAACTAAATTCCTTCCTAAAAGAAGAGTACATAAAATGTGTCTTTCGTAACATCAATTTAAAACCGAGAATCTAAAACTAAGATTACATCTCCCACGAGACATGACTTGACGCTTCTCGTTATTTCCAGTGGCTTTGATTCATCCTTGTTTGCTTCCTCGGTTTATGAATCCTGTATGGTAAATGCAACGCGATTAGTTGCTCGCTCTCAAACCACCAAGAAGCTGGATGGTGCTTCAGATGGGATTGGATTCACAAACAAGTATTAAAGAATCATTACCTGTAAGCCCACGCTTGGACATCCAAGCTTTAAATTTTGTACAGTCCTTCTTCATGTGACCTTTCTTCTTGCAAAAGAAGCAGCGATCACCATCCTTTTTCAAGAATGTCTTCTTTGGACCTATATTGTCAGATTGACCGGTAGTTTCATGAGCACCTTTATGAGTTCGACTTTTGAACTTCTTGATAACTTCTATATGGGGACTTTACGGCATATAAGGCCATATGCTCTTCTCCTTCTTAAGCTTCTCTTCCTCTGCCACCACCCTTATATCAAGTCATTTCTTGACCAAGTCTCATCTTGGGAATTGTAGTTTGTCTTTATAATCCCAAAATCGGGTGGAAGGGTGTTGAGCTTGATGCCACAGTACAAGCATCGGGAATGGTAACGATGGAAGCTTGGAGTTTACCTTTAGGGTCCGCGCGTCCTCGGGACATAATCTCTGACCCGGTGTACCCATCATGCTTCATGTTGAAGGCTTTTGAAGAGTGTTCCAATCTCGGCATTGAAACTCGATTTCTAACCTCATGGCTTGCCATCTGTTTCCTTAGCGGTCTGATCCAGTAGTGACCACTTTTGAGTGTTCTTGTATGGCGGATTTCTTCATTTGTCGACAAGCAAATCTATTGCTTGCTCCTTTCCCGAGGCGGCATAGTCGGTTTTTCTGGTCGGTACTAGAGGTTGTGATATCTCTTAGGTTTATCCATTGTAAGCGCCATGTGGAAGCATCGCCAGCTCCATTCCAAATTGAAAATCTCTTGTTTCTTGAGAAATTCAAATCCAGTAAAGGGATCTCCGATTGAAATGGAATTAAAGCTCTGAAAATTGGTAAAATAAAAACAACAATCTGTTAAATCATGAATACTCATGAAATTTACATACATCATCATAATCACCTTTGGGCGAGAAAATATGGCATACGGTTGTACATTCTACTCCACATGTGACCATGAAGAGGTATATTAATCCTTAGAGTGAAATCTGCACCTTTGGGTGTATGAACCTTAAAGATGATCATTTCTCGGCTTACAGCTACCATACGCCCATGTCCCTCCGTGAACTAACACGGGATCTCACCTCCTTTGGGAGTATGATCAAATAATAAAGCAGGAGACATCACCTGATATAGGGGCGTATTTCTCAAACCCAATCAAATTATTGCCACTTTGGCGGTCACAACCAAATTGAATCACTTGAAATCACTCATACCGGGGATATAAACTTTATGTATCACACATTTATATATATATAATAATGCTAATTATCTTTATTCATTTCATTCATAGACATTAAAATTTAGACTCTGATCCTTGTACGGTGATATACATGTTAGCTACCATATGTATTTTCGAAACCATAGAAATACAAAAATAAGTATAAAATACCTAATTTCTAAGTGCATAGGGTTCTATGCGCATTTTCATATCTATAAAAGCAGGAAACATGCAAAGTCTATATACCACATTGTAGAGAATTTCAATGCGAGTTTAGAGATACCAAATTTTCCACGGAAATACCCTGCACGGCCCTCGCACCACCCAGAAGGTTCGGCGCGTGTGGAGCATGGCCGCGACGTGTCTGGCTCTTGGGTTTGTTGGCCGGGTCGGGCGTTGGCCGGGTCGGAGTCGAACGTGGGCGTTGGCCCGTCGGGTGTTCGTTGACCGTTGGCCAGATTGACGGTCGGGTCTTGGCCGTTGGCCGTTGGTGTAGTTGCCGGTGGTGAATCGGGTTATGAGATGGCGGCGTCATCATGATGTCATCACCCACGCGTCGGCGTCCACGTCGGCGTGCGTCGATGTCCCGCGTCGTGATACCGCCAAACGCCACTTGCGGCGAGATTCAGCAGATTCGGGTAGATACAGTTTGGCCAGTCGGTCGGCGGCTGCGTCATGATGACGTCATCGTAACGTCGGCAGATTGGTCGGTCTGGCGGCGGTGTGTTTGCGGCGCTACGTCGTCTTCAGCAGCGTGGTGGCGCGTAAGCGGTAGCGTGAAGCGCGTCGGCCACCTCCGTGACGGGCCGCCGTTGTCGTCGTGGTGTAGATTCAAATATGCAAAAAATTTTTAATTTTGGATGTATAGAAAAATTAATTGACGAAAATGCCCAGATTTTTATAAAACCCAAAAAAAAATTTTCTCCGATTCATATGCTTTGAATTCTAATCCATGGTTGGCTCTGATACCAACTGTAGGATACGATTCAATCAATCTAGATTACCATGTTAGAACATAAAGCATAACATTAATGGAGAAAAACTGAAAATTCATGTACCTGATTTGGAATCCATTTGAATATCTTCTTGATGCGAATTGATGAAGAACACGCAAAGAAAGCAGCGTCAAGATCTCAAGATCTTCTCGGAATGACCTTTGGTGACACTGGCGAATGAGAATGCCTTCTCTCATTAATCTCAGAAAAATATTTCTCAGAAAACTAAATGTGAGAATTATACGTATCCTTAGGGTTTGGGAGGGACTTGAGCCTTCTTTATATATTGAGTTCTGACCACGGGCCTCTCATTCTTGGCGAGGCCGTCTTTCGGCCACCAGCGCACTGACCTATATGAATTATTGAAGCTTCAATAATCTCACTTAATTAGACCCGAACTTAATCCGGTTGCTAGTGTAAAAGCCCACATAAAAGGAAAAACTAACAGTATAATCTGATTACGAACAATTCATTTAAGATTATAATTGGACTTGCCCACCTTAAGCTTGTCTGAGTGTTGCTTTGTAGGCTTTTGATGGGTCAAATTGTATAGTGCCAGGTCGGTCGAGTCAAATTTGGATTGTATGTGTTGACACGAAAATAACTCATTTATTAAACAAGTTGACACGAATTCAACCCAAATACGATTATAGTTAATCAAAATCTGTAAATTTTATGTCGAT
Organism: Tetrastigma voinierianum; assembly: GCA_016808115.1. Classification (NCBI taxonomy): domain Eukaryota; kingdom Viridiplantae; phylum Streptophyta; class Magnoliopsida; order Vitales; family Vitaceae; genus Tetrastigma; species Tetrastigma voinierianum. The sequence continues at coordinate 45,323 of JAEQBH010009122.1, forward strand.
TTCAAGTCATGTATGTTGGCAAATCATGCTAAATTTTGTCAACCCTAATAATTATAATATGAAGGATGTGACAAAATGCCCATGAGAGATTTAAGGTCGGCTTGTTTACAATTTTTGAATGCTATTTTTTGTTCTAAAAATAAGAAGAACAATGAAAATATAAAGAATACATTTTGTTTTTAATTTTTTTTTATTATGGAAAACACAAACAATATATAAAACATTAAATTTAGAGATCAAAAAGTTTTCAAAGAATACCAAAATGACGTTATTGTGTTTTCAAAACTATTCTAAAAAACAGTTTTTAAAAAAAGTTATCATTTAGGAATTTATCTTTATACTTTCAAGGGCATTTTGTCCAAAAGAAAATGGTATTTTAAAGGTTGCTCTTTACAAAATGTTAGCTTTGCAAATAACTTTGAGATTTGTCATTTTTAATCCAATTTCTGATTTTTAATTGCAACTAAAGACTATTTTCTTATAATTTCAACCAAGTGAATTGTACGATGATCTCATATCTATCTCAAAGATATAATTGTATGGAATAGAAATGATGTTTAGAAAAAAAAAAACTTAAAAATGAGAATATATTTGGTCAAGAAAAGCAAAAATAAAGATGGCTAGATTTTTTCTTTGTTATTTTTTATTGAATGGAAGAAAGAATTGTGGATATTAAAGAAAGAATTGTCATTTTCTGTATCAATAAGTATAGAAAAGTCGTCCATCATGCTTAGTTCATGTGGTAGATTACTTAACATTTCAAAATATTAGAGCATAGAGTGGGGAGGGGTCTTGAGTTCGAATTCCAGTAATGAAAGTTTATTACGTTGTAACTAAAGTGTTTTAATTATAAAAAAAATATAGAAAAATCAATTTAGAAATTTGGTTTTTTCTATTTTTACCCCTTACATTTTTCAAGAAACATACTATGTCATGTTAGCAAACCGGTCAACTTAAGTCGAAGAAAATAAGTTGAGAGGGGCAAAAATAGTAAGGCTCCGTTTGAAGCCCCGAAAAGTACTAGGAAAGGAAAAAAAAATATTAAGAAAACCAATTTTCTCATAATTTTAGATATTTTTAAGTTTCTTAGTCCCTATATAATAGAGAGAAACAAATAAATGAGATCAAACTTATTTTTTATTTTCCTCGAAATTTTATTTCCTTGAACTTTTCCTTCATATTTTCTTTATTTAGTACTTTTCGGGTTCCAAAGAAACCCTTAAGTTACATTTGCAATCACCCCAGAAAAGTAGCGAGGAAAGAAAATAAAGGGTGTACCAAGCCCGGCCCGATCGTACTTGAGCCCCGAGCCCGGCCAGCGAAGGCCCGTCGCTGCGCCCAGTAGGTCATGGATAATTTGAAAGGTACATCTTGCAAATCGAGACTAAATCTATACCAATAAAGAAGTAGGATAATCGATAATATCTTATCCGATGAAATCTAACTTTAAATCTCGACTAAATCTCATCAATAAAGAAAGCGGGGATAATTCACGATAAATATGAAACATCTTTACTTGGGATCAAGCCAGGATCTCACGATAAGGAAGGAGGATAATTCTCAATAAACTACTCCTCCAATATCCCTTATTAAATCCAATATCGATAAAGGCAGAAAATATCCCATCCAATGGGAAAGAATCCTTACTACCCTCAAATTGGGAATAACATATACTATAAATATTAGGCCACCCTATCGATGAAAGGTACGCAAAAATATTTGCCCTCTAAGCAGTCTATCTTTTCTCTCGGCGGCGACTTGCAGGCATCGGAGCGACCCACGCGGCGAAGCCGCCAGGCCACTTCTTCTTTGCTGTTTTTGCGGAGGTGCATATCTAGAAACGCTGCGGATAGCGGTGCACATCAACGCGAACCGGCCAGTGGCCGGCGAATTCCGGCCCTGGCGCCTCAACCTTACGCGCTCCAGCCCGGTCAGGTTAAAAAAAGCATCATCGGTTGGCGATGCAATGGGAGCGACCGTTCCTTTACAAATAAAGATTGATCTCTGATTCTCGATGGTATCAGCGCGAAACACAAGCGAGAACGCGCCACTCCACCAGGATGCGAGGCCCGCGGTGTGACGATGAACCTCCCGAGGGCGGTGCAGAGCGATGCAAGCCAACCAACGGGCGAGGTGGGCGCTCCATGCACACCAGCCAACGCCTGATAGGAGGATTGAGCAACTCACGGGCGAGATACAGCGGAGTGGGAGGCGCGACAAACTTCGAAAGGTCATAACCTCACCCATCATGAAGGGTAACACATTCGACACTCTGGCGAAACGAGACGAGTCAGTAGGAGCCAAGGGGCATGGACCACTTAGCCCTGAAGAGGCAGCCCAGCTTAACCTTTCGGGGGCATGTCGGAAAGCGAGGAACTACATACCATCCTCAACGAGGACGGAAGAGCGATCGCGGGCGAAGGGTTCGAGCCTCGAGCGGGGGAACTTCATTGTGGCGTAAAAGGAAGTGGTAAGGGACGAGCTCACGATACTATGGACACCTTGTGTACAATAGAGTGAGTCCGCAGTTCCGGCCAGGTGCTCCACTTCCCCCACCTCGGCCAGTTCGAATGCCACGGTGGAAGTTTGATGGTGCCAGAGATCCTGTCGATCATCTCAACACTTAGAAGAATCAAATGGAGCTGCGTGGAGTAAGCCGGGACCGCAGTGAGATCTGCGACTTTACGCTATCACACTAAAAGGCCCGACCTTGGCTTGGTTCAACATGCTCCCGCCCTCATCAATTTCCTCATTCAGAGAGCTATCCATTGCGTTCGTCTCCCACTTCATTGGAGCCAGAACATACAAAAAGCCAAGTTATCATCTGCTGACCATCAAGTGAGGCTCATGAGGGCTTTGGGGTCCTATGTTTAGAGGTTCAAGCGCGAGTCTGCGAAGGAGTAGATATGCAGACGAAAGGTTCGAGATCACCGCCTTCATTGCCGGGCTAGGAGTGCAGTCTAAAGGTTTGATGTTTTCCATCTCGAACCCTCGGCGAGCATGGGTAGGAGGTGCTCGCTAAAGCGGAAAAGTACAATGGTGAAGAAGCCATATATCCAAGAGGGAGCTCCTCGACCATAAGAGCGGAATTTGGCGACGAGGGGATGAAGCCTAAGAGACAAAATGATCGGAGAGGTCCCCCGAAAGATGGGAACGGTCCACGAAGAAACAGTGAAGCCTTAGAGGCTAGCTGATTAGCCCTCGACCAAGACGGCGACAACATTACTCACCTCGATGGTTTACCCCTCTGATAGCCGCAGTGTCGCAGGTCTTGCGCGAAGTGCAAAACAAACAGTTCCTAAGGTGGCCATCCTGGATGATCGGACCAGCCGCAACGGATAACACCTGCAATTATTATAAGTTCATGGGATTCACGGGCATCGCCGCAGGATGATTGCATATAGCTGAAGAAAATAAATAGAATACTTAATTACGGCGTGGGTATCTCGTGGCTTCATAGCTTAGAGATTTGGACCCGAGAATCTCATGCTTAAAGTGGGGCTCTCGGGCTCGGTCAGCCACATACGCCTCGGCGGTGATAACAGCACCCCAGCGGCGCAGGAAATCCGTGCGATCTCGGGAGGTTCGCGGGAGGAGGGAATCTCAGCTTAGCGGGAAGGCCCGTGCGCGACATGTCGGTCGGGAGGTAATGGAGGTGCCTGGGCGTGTCAGCCGCCACCGGCCGACACATCCACAACATTCTCGGCTACGATGCGGAGGATGCCAACACCTTGGCGACCCTTTGGTATCCCCGAGCAATTGTATTATGGCTTGATCCATCGGGTCTGGTCGATAGCGGGAGTTCGGCCGACATCATCACTTTGCCGACGCTTTGATAAGATGGACCTTCCAGAGGGCTAAGTTGGAACGATCGGCACCCACTTGCGAGGATTCTGCGGAAAGTGGTACCTGGCGGGCTCATCTGGTAGTGCTCCGCTTTGGGAGACCCACATGCCGACGGCAACCACGAGTGCCGTTGTTGGCGCCCTCGACCCCATAATATGTTGAGTTTTCTCTGGCGATTGAAGAGCCGTTCCCTCATGCGATACCACATGATGATCAAGACTACCCACCACCAGCCCGAGGTAAGATGGTTCAGGAAATTCGACCAGCGTGGCGAGAGAGAGTGTTACCGATCATTCAAACAACGGTTGACCCAATGTATATGGGCGATCTCGACATACGCAGCGAGTGAACACCGGCTTTGACCCAGGAAGAATTGGAGCACATGCGTTGGATGACAACCTTGAACACCTCGCACATGGCTCGAAGCTAAGCGGAAAACCTCGAAGCCCTCTTACCCATTTCTTGAGACAGAACAAAGATGTCTTCCCATGGAAGCGAGCAGATATAAATTGACCCACCATAATCACTCTAGGCTAAACGTCTGACGTCCTTGGCCTAGTCGAGCAAAGAGAAGGGGCTTATCGAGAGAAAGGCAAAAATCGATCAGCGAGGGTCGACCGGCTGCATCGGTGGGGGCGTCGAGGGGTGGAATATCACCGAATGGCTGCCAGCGTTGTACTCGTCAAAAGCGACGTGAGTGGCGACTGCGCATCGACTTCAGCGACCTCGCTGGTGCATGCCCGAGAAAGGATAGTTTCCGCTTTGCCTTGAATCGACCTCATTATAGATCTGACAGTAGGCCATGAACTCTGTTTTATGGATGCTTTCTCCGGCTACAACTAGATCAGCATGGACCCAGATGACTAAGAAAACACTGTTCGTCAACTTTGGGCGGGGACCCTATTATTCTGAGTAAGAGATGCCACTTTGGGGCTGAAACGGCGGGAGCTGCCTTCGGTGGTAAGCGGAGTGTTAGGAAATGAATAGGAACGTCCCGTGGAGTGTATATAGATTGGTATGTTGGTAGAGTCCATCCTTTGCCCGAATTCCATACGCGGCACCTCATCTGTCGGGGCGTTAGATCACGAGAGAGTACAACATGGAAGTTTGAATCCGGCCCGAGTGTGTGAGGTCTCAATGGGAAAATTCTTAGGTTTCTGTGTACTAGTCAACAGCGGGAATCGAAACCAGTCCGGGACAAAATAAAGGGTAAGGTGCTGACATTACCATCTCACCATCAAGTATAAAGGAGTCTGATCATTTGGAAGGATTGCCTCTTTAAGTCGGGTCGTATCCACAGACTAGGATAAATCATCAGCCTTTCTTCAGGTTTTAAAGAGAGCTTTTTCAATGGGATCACGAAGTCAGAAACAATTTCACGACGATAAGACATGTTGAGCTCCCCAGTACGGTGAGCCCACGGCGAAGGGAGCTTCTCACTCTATATGGCGGTTCGACTTTGGCATTGAAGTATTTGTCTGTTGGAGACAAAGTGAAGTGCGTCGGTTTTTCTATTGGTGATAACGAGGAGGAGTGAAGGAATTTAGGTGGAAATTAGTCTTGGCGGTGGCTGGCTATGTGGAAGCTCATGCCACTTTCGGAGCTCATACCAGTGAGTTCCCAGCGAATGTCGGATGAAGCAGGTGCCCTGGCCAGGGACCTCGGAAGGGCACGATGGAGTGGGCCATAAGGGTGACGAGTTCGACGATATAAACAGCGCAATGAAAGGGCGATCTTGCGGACTTCGTCATGGAGTTCTGTGCGAACCTGCTTCAGGAAGCTCTGGCTTGGCCAGGCGGCCTTTCCCATGGAGACTCTTTGTAGACGGAGCCACAAATGCACAAGGGAGCGGAGCCGGGCTAATCCGGCCTCCCAGGAAGGAATGAGATGTTAGTACGCGCTCAGTTCGATTCAAGCCTCCAGCCAGCCGAGGCGAGTATGGGGCGTCATAAGCGGACCTTAACCCTCACCCTTTAAATGGAATTGCCAGCTCGAGAAGTCTGCGACTCCCGGTTGGTAGTCTGACGAATAGAGGACACCTCTGAGGCCCGAAAAGTGAAAAAATGATCTGTACCTCAAAGAAGATGGGGTTACTAAAAAGTTCGTCTTTGGTGCAGTTCAGGACACATACCCGGAGCGGAGGAGACTCAGGCGAAGCCTTGGCAAGAGCCAGAGGCAGGCCCAAGGGAGCCTCCTCGGTAGCGGCTTGTCGGAGTGCTGCCGCGGAGACAGCCGCATGGGCCTCTATGGCGGGGAAGTTGCCCAAATCGAGTCAGGCCAAGGCTGGATGGACCCCATTTGGGATTGCCATGACGGGCGTCTGCTGCGGCGACCCGAGGCCTCACAAAATTAGAACAAGGTCGGCGGGTTCGCTGTCATGGGGGGCTTTGACGAGGTTTTCACACCTATCGCCCGAAGTGCATCGAGAGGAAAGATGCGGGACTACGTGCTCGGGTGGTACGGCGTATCTTTGGGAAATCATGCTCCGGACTCGGGCGTTAGCGGGGAAAGTGTTAAAAGCGGGGATATTATTGGCTCACGATGCTCGGAGGCTGGCCAGGCCCTAGTGTTGAAATCTGAATTTTCGAGGAGCCGCGCTCGAGTCTCTCGCCTCGTCGACCTGACGTCGATCACAAGCCTGGCCTTTCAACGATGGGACTTGCTTGGATATCTTGGGACCTACCGCTGCGTGGGAAGGACGTCTGAGTCATCGTCGAATTTGCGTGGACGGCTACTTTACCCAATGGGTTTGTGCGAATCTTCAACTACCATCACGAACAAAGATACGTAATTTTGTGTGGCCAACATGGCATGTATGCATGTTTGGCGTATTCCCGGACCTGCAGTGTTAGGCAGTGAAGCAATTTGATAACGCGAGTTGAGGATTTTTGTCTTGAGCTTGGGATCGAAATTATTACTGAATACGACACATCATGGTGTCGATTGAGCAGAAGTCTGCGCCAGGCCCTTAAAAGCGTGAAGGTAGTGGAAGATCTTAAGGGCCGTGATCGATACCTCCCCAGGGTGTTATGGGCGCCACAGAGAACTACCGCGGTCGAAGCGGCCGAGAGCCCCTTTCGCCTGGCCTTCGGCACGGCCAGTGGCACCGCGTCGAGGTCGGTTAAAATCCCGGGATCGGCGGCAGCGTGGAATACGGCGACGAGCTCTCACGCTGAATCCTAGATGAAGCGTGGAAGGCAGGTCTAAAGCGCCGCGGAAGATTATCAAAGGAAAATGGCGAGTGTTACAGCGAAAAGTCAAACCCGGAAGTTACAAACTGGAACGGTGTGAAGAAACCTTACCAGCAAGGAAGATTAGCGCGCCAGGAAGCTAGGACCCGGCCTAGGAAGGCCCTATATCGTGACTCGTGTAATCGGGCGACAATTCACGGGCTCGGTGAAGAGAAAAATTACACACCGTACTTGGAATCTTGCACCTTAGCGTTTTTATCGGTAAACCCTCGGTTGTAATATTAAGTAAGTAATGCTCAGGTTGTGGTGTGCTTATTGATTATCAGTTAGGCGTCATGTCGAAGTGTACAAGGAGGGTTACCTTATTACATTCGAGTCTGTGAAGTCGAGATTAATAAAACATTTCTTTGTATGATAAAATTTCTAATTGATTCTGATCAGTAGTGTCATTCCTTACATCTCGGAAACAAACCGTACAAGCAGTTCCCTCAAAAAAAAAACCCTCAAGAAAGAAAGAGGAAAGGAAAACGAGATGGAAAAGAGGAGAAGAAGAAAAAAGGGAAGGAAAGAGTTTTGTGCATCGAAAGGAAGAAGAAAGCTGAAAGAAAAAAAAAAAAAAAGGGAGAATGAGATGAGGAAAGAAAGGAGAAAGAAAAGAAGAAGAAGGAAAGAAGGAAAAAGAAGAAAGAAAGGAGAAAATAGAGACGATACAAGAGTGTAAAGCGCACCAGTCCATAGCATGAGCTGAAGGATAACACAGCTCCCGTAAAGGGAGACTAGGAAAAACCTGCAGCTCTCTAGGTAGTGAAGGCTGAATTAGAGTCGGCGGATCCTAAGAAGACGATAATAGCTTTGAAGCTTCATTTCTTACGAGATTCAGGTTACGCCCGAAGAACGAGATGATTAAATATAGGCTCCATAACAATGGGCCGTCATTTATAAGAAATGCTAAACCTGAGGAAAATGTGCGTTCGTTTCCGATTCTCCATAAACCAACGCATTAAAGATACTGCGTCTTTCCGAAAATTGAAGAAAACGACTCTGGCGGCGGCTGTTTGTGACTCGACTACTACGCTCAGAGCATGCGGCTGGGTTAGATGACTTCGGTGTCGGCCACTGAGGCCTTAGCGCGAAGGGCACGGCTTCCGGTTTGATAGGCTCGACGCTACATATTTATAAAGCCTAAGAAGTGAGATCGGCTGATTTATTCAGCCCCACTTGAGGCCGCCGCGCCGGGGCAGCGGCTCGATTTACAGTGAGCTTGACTACTCTACCGAGGCTTATGCACGGCTGGGTCGAATCGGCCTTCAGTGACCGACCCTGAGCCTTAGCGCCGGGGCTTGCGGCTCAGGTTGGCGACTGACCGCTGCCCCAGGCCATGTAACCTAGAGTAGATGGCTGGGAGCTATTCGGTCCCTGAGCCTAGAGCGCTGAAACTGCGGCTCGGTTCCAGCCTAGGCTCGACGCTACTGCTGCACACGGGCCGTACGGCTAGAGTCGGATCAACTCGGGATGTCACGACTGCAAGGCCTCGCGCCTAGAGCCCGTGACTCATTTTGTGAGCTCGACTACTTTTGTGTTGTCACCGGCGAGTCGAGATCCATTTCAGTGGTCATCCAGCGAGCCTCGGCGCCGGGGAGCCCAGCTCCAGGGTTTGGCCAGACTCGACTCCCTGCGCTCGGGCCAGACGAAGCAAGGTGAATCATTTCGAACTGGCCCAGCCCACAAGGCCTGAAAGCTGGGGGCCCACATATTTCAGGTTGGCCCGAGCTCGACTCACTACCTTGAGGCCGTACGGCTGGGAGTCGAGATCTTCAGACTATTAGGCCCATGAGGGCTCTGGCGCCGGAGCTGATGGCTGGAGTTTGAAGAGCTGCCGTTGTGCCCAGCGTGACGATGTTGTAGGTGGCCAGACATTCTCTGCTAGGCCATATCTGAAATTCGGTCGACTCGAATATTCCAGCCCATAGGCCTCGGCGCCGGAGGCCAACTGACTCGGTTTGTGAGCTCGACTACTGCCTTTCGAGCCATGCAGCCTAGAGAGTCGAGATCGGCTCATTATTAAGGCCCAGCAAGGTCGGTCGGAGCTGGCCGACTCATTCCCAGTGAGCTCGACTACTTTGCCAGGCCAGCGGCACAGCCCTAAGGAGTCAAATGTTCCCGGGCTATTCGGCCATAAGGCCTGGGCGCCGGGAGCCCTAACGACCTTGGTACCCGACCAGGCTGTGACTACTCTGCTCAGAGCCGTACTGCGGCTGAAGTAAAGATAAGCGCTCGAGTTTCGACCGGCCCCATGAGCCTGGCGCGGGGAGCGGCCAAACCGGTTGGTGGCTCGGCCCCGCACGCTTTCGAGACCAGCCGGCCTGGTCGGTCGGCTGTTTATTCAGCCGCGAGGCCTGGTGCCGGGCCCAGCGGCTCGGTTGGCAGGCTCGACTACTCTGCCCCGAGCCGTGCCAGCTGGTCGAATCGGCTTCCCGGGATAATGACCCATAGAGACCCCTCGGCGCCGGAGCCCGATCAAGCTCGGTTGTTCGGCCGGCTCACGACCTTCTGCGCAGGCCGTGAAGCTAAGGTCGGTCGGCTCGGGCTATTCGACCATGAGCCTGTTGTGAAACCCGACTCGATTTGATGGGCGCCGACGCTGCTCGAACCCGTGGCAAGTCCATCATTTCGAGCTATTCGACCCACGAGGCCTCGATGGCCCGGAGCCCGGCAGCTGGTTGGCCGACTGCGACTACTGCCTTTCGACGTCGACTGGCGCGTCCAGTCTACCCACCACGAGCTGACCGGCCCGCGCAAAAGCCTGGCGCCGAGGAGCGCGGCACCGAGTTTGTGACTCCGCCTGCGCACTCGAGCCATGCGGCCTAAAGTCGGATCGGCGCGGTGTTCAGCTCTGAGCCTGGTAGCTTAGGCCAATGGCTGGGTTTGGCGAGCTCGACTACTACCTTGCTCGAGCAAGGCTGCGGCCTAAGAATTTGAATCCTGGCTCGAGATATTATTCAGCCCGCGAGCCTTGGCGCGGGCCAGTGACTTAGTTTGGCGAGCTGACTACTGGCGAGGAGCCGTACGGCTAAGAGTCAAGATCAGCTCGAGGCTATTCGGCTTCTGAGGCATCGGCGCCGGGGAGCCCAGCGGCTCGATTGGGCGAGCTCGACTACTCTACCGAATACAACCTAAGGTCGGATCATTTCCGGTGCTCGCCATAGGGCTCGATTCCGGATCGTGTGCCTCGATTGCATCTCGACCACCTGCTCAGATCTGATGAGTCTCTAAATCGTCTGTGTTCGTCATAGGGCGGGTGGTGTGGCGACGCGGACGGGTGACTGTCGATCGGGCCGACCTGGGCCGGGCGCGGGACCGCAGCCGGGTTGCGAGCGAGTCGGATCGACCGATGCCGATTCGCAGGGGTGCGAAGATGCGTCGAATGCGCGCCTCGCTCATTCGATATGGGTGAGTTCGCGATCGGATCAATGGGATGACGCGCTCCAATGACGGCGTGATTAATAATGCGTGTTCAACCGAGAACTATGCCTGCCCAGTGATCCGTAAGACGAGGCGCAAAGCGATCTCGATGAAGCATCGGAGGGAAGGAGCTTGAGAGGGCGAAGAAGGGGAGTGGGCCTCAGCGGGAACATCACCTCCCGAGGAATAATCTGCGGAGAGGGACTCCTCTGGCTCCTCATCGCTAGGAATGTCGAAGTTGAAGTCCAGGCCGGGGTAGACATTGCGACCTTCTTTTTTTGAAGAAGCGAAGCCACTAAAGCCCCATTGATACGAGGCCTCGTCCCTCGGTCTCCATATAACCGTCCCTGGTGACGGGTAAGCGATGAAGGTTCCCATGCAGCCCACGACCTCCTCGGTCGGGCGTTCCCGCAGTGCCAGCCTGGAAGCCTCGCGGCGAGCCTCGCATCTTGGCCCGGCCCCATCTTGTCGCAGCGGCCTTTCGTCTGTAGTCGCACCTTGACTCTTCTTGAGACCCCGCGGTCGCTGCGGGACGTAAAAGCTCATCCACACGACCATCGAAGCTTCGGGTAGGCGGATGAAGCCATCCTTGGTCTCAGCAAGTCATTTTTATGCGACTTGCTTGGCTCATCCCGAGAGACCTCGGGATTCGGCTGCCCGGTCGGCTCTCAGGCTGTTTTTTGGCCTTGTCTTCTCTACCCTCGGCCGGGCGCGCCGGCGTGGTAGCTCAGCCATCAGGACTTAAGCTTCATTGCCTCCTCTGGGTCATACTCTGCACCTCGCAACTTAGCCCACTCGAGTAAGGGAAGCCACCTCGCCTTATGCTTGAGCCGGCTTTGGCATAGCCTTCATTTTGATTGGCCTTTTTGGCCCGAGGCTCTTCAAATGAGTAGCCACACATCATAAGATGTACCAGCGCAGATGACACCCGACTGATTGAAATCGAATCACGACAAGGTATAGGGCTACGGTAGCCTGGAGGGATAAGTAAAGCTTCCTCAATGGGCAGCGCGCCCGACCTCTTGAGGTTAGAATCTTTAAGAATAGACGAGACCGCGCCACCATGGCTTCGGCCCACATTGAGTAAACGAGGTATAATCTCAGTCGATCCGAGCCCTTCCTCTTCAACTCTTCTGCCCTCGAGGAGGGTGGCTTAACACTCTGCGTGAGAGTTCGGGTCTGATAATGGGCATGACCTCCGGCCCGGTGCTCAATAGCCTTTCCGGGGAGGTTTTTGCCTTGCGAAGAGCGACGAGCGGATTGCGGGCACCAAAACTTGGGGGCCTTAAGCTGGGAGCGACCAGACACTGCCTCGATATTGACGTGGTGCAGAAGGGAAGAGGAAGACGCCCTCAATTTGAGCCACTTGCCCCGTGGGACGATCTTTCTCAGCAGGAGTCCAGGGTTTTCATTCATGTCTGAGACTTCGAGACAGCACCTCACAGTCGGAAGCGCTCTCGCTGGTGGGCTTAGCGGAGAGGCCGATGGGAGAAACTTTCATAGTGGAAGGAGGTGAAGGCCTGCGTGACCGAATTTGGGCCTTGAGGCTCAAAGGCGAGATATCCGACCGATCAGCTCGTGGCAGGCGCGGGGGAACCACGCCAGCCTGACTTCACGCACTAACGTTATCTTGGGGTTGGATCAGATTCGAGCACACGAGAAAACACGAGCAATGTCGAGATTAGAATGCCCGATGACTTCCGCAGACTATACAAAAACAAAGCAATAATCACGTATTAGATTCTCGAAGTGGTCAAATGCTTAGAAACGCCAGGGTATCATCAGCATCCAAGAGGATCATACTCAAATTCTTGTGAAATGGGCTGCGAAGCGATGCCTTCCTTCCAAAGTCTATGGGATGGAAGGTAGAAAATTACCAGAGGAGCAGTGCGCTAAAAAAAATAGAGAGGAAGCCCTCGGCGGTTTCTTTCACCATGAGAAAGGTCCAGGAAACAGGAGCTACACTTGAGAACACCTGAGGCCCACTGTCCTAAAAGAGAGCTAATAGCCCCAACCAAAATACCCCAACAATTGGGTGAGAGTTGAGAAGGACAGACATTGAAGTCTTTGCCAAAACTCCTTTTTATAAGGGGGTGCGGAGAAACGAGAGCCAGTTGTCAAGGCCGCCGAGAAGAAGCACACCATCTTGGAATGCGAACCACGTAGAAATTGGCAGGGGACCAGACTCGGACGCTGGGAGGTCGGCAATGCTGGCGAGTGGCCCCATGGGGGTCCGACACTGGGCCCAGCGGCCAGGGCACTGCGCACGGCGGACGCCATTGAGCCCCTAGGGTATTTGATCTCGTGTTCTCCGCCACCTTGTTCAGGGAATAGGGGAGGCTCGAGGCGTCTTGAAGATCAACTTGACGAAAGTTCGGAGGTGCCGCGATCAGCCCGGAACCAGCAATAGCCGAGAAGAGTCACCTCGATCACCTTGAGAGAAGAAGAGCGACCGGACCCATGCTTGCGATAGCAAGTAGTGAGAACAAAACTTAGCCAGCCCTAACCGGGACCTTGTTGTCTTGCTGAAAGAACCGCAGAAAAGAAAAGCATAGCCAGTCCCGGGAATAAAAGCGGAAAAAAGCTATCTCAAGAAAGATGCCAGAAAAGGACTCTGCACAGAAGGTTCAAACACTAAGGAAAAGGGAAGTCCGAACTCGCTAAAGAGTAAAGAAAAGCTTTAGGATCAGGGGCACACAAGGCGAACGGTCAGAGGGTGTCTACAGAAGAAGTAGAAGGAAACTGAAAGAAGTGGGAGAAATGAGTGCGAAAATTGAAAAGTCATCATTATCACAAGACATAAGGCCAGTAAAATGCAGCCTTAACTAACCAGCCAGAAGCCGACGTGTGCTTGATAACATCCGATACGAGAAGCGTTAGATCGCACCCGCAGCATCTACCGTCACACTTGAAATTTGAGGCGATTGATGGGGTTTGAAAAATGGGCTACATGAGCGCTCGCGCTCCATGCGCGAAGATCACGCGCCCGATAAAAACACCTTAGCCCGGACCGGCCCAAGCGAAGGCCAAGTCGAGGCTGCTTTGGTAGGTCATGGATAATTTGCAGAAAGGCCCGCATCCTGCGGTCGGACTAAATCTACGCGATAAAGGAAGTAGGATAATTTTGACCAATATCTTATCCGATAAATTTAACTAAATCTACAACTAAATCTCGCCGACAGAAAACAAGATAATTCACGATAAATAAACATCTTGCGAGATCCAAACCCGAGATCTCACCAATAAGGAAGGAGGATAATTCTCGATAAACTGCTCATCGATATCATATTAAATCGGAGTATCGATAAAGTGAAAATATCCCATCCGATGAAAGAATCATACTACCCTCGATTAGAGACATATACTATAAATATCAGGCCACCCCATCGGTGAAAGGTACACAAAAATATTCGCCCTCTATGGTCTATCTTTTCTCTCGGCGAGCCGCTTGAAACGCCGGGCGGCCACGGGCGGCCCGCGAGCCCTTCTTCTTTCTTGTCTTTGCGAGTGCCATATCGAGCCTGCGAGACTAGTAGTGCGCATCCGCACCAGAACCCGGCGCGGCTACGCGGCGAAGCGAAGTTCCGGCCGCGCCCTGACACGCTCAACCCGATCCAGTTAAAAAAAAAAAGAAAGCATCGCTCAAGAGGAAAATAGGAAGGAATTAAAATTTGGAAGGAAATAAAAAAAAATAGTTTTAAACCTAATAAATTAATTCTATATGTTTATTTATACTCATTTTATTTGTTTATCTCTATTATGGTTAAATGCATGATATTCATATTAAATCCAAATTCTACAAGTATGAGCTTTTAAGAGAGTTGATAAGTTAACACGGTATCAGAGCTTGGTCTAACACCATATCTCTACAATTTATTTTCCATTTGTTTTTGTAAGTTCATGAAGGACTTTATTTAGTTTGTTTGACTCTACACGTGTAATATGGGCTAGAAAAGTAATGTAATTTTGAAATTTTTTATTGTATTTTGATTTTCTTTTCATATTTTTCACGATGTCAATCTGTGAGAAAATAATTTTTCTTTTAATATTTTTTTAACTCCTAGTGCTTTTTAGAGTTCCAAATGGATCATAGGGTTGTGCTTGGTTCTCTGAAAACATTAAGAAGGAAAAAATATTAGGAAAATGATTTTGTCGTATTTGATATCACAGTGAAAAATGTCGAAAAGCAAAAATACATAAAATTATTTAGAAACTTAGTATTTTGGTATTTTAATCTTATAATGACTTAATGAAAATAAATAAAATGAGTTTGAAGTATTAAATAAAAATAATACATTTATTATTTCCTTATACCTTCTCTTTATTTTATCTTTGCATTTTCGGTCAAATTTTGAGAACCAAATATAGCTACATTAATATTAGAGGGTCAAAGTAAAAACATGAATAACTTGTATGGTTAAATGGTAATTAGTTTTTACTTTGAATTTAAACATGTCAGTTTTTCAAAAATTTGAGGGGTGAAAATTCTTTTTTTCCAAAATTTCAGTGGACATGTGCATTGAATCTATAATTCACGAGATTAAATGCCCATATTAGAATATATAAACCACATGCATGTATCGTGAATTACAAAGATAACTTGAAAGTGTAACCTTTACATTTGTTCTTTTTGCAACCTTATTGTACTGGGCTCCATCTCGATTCTCGTTGTCGTGACAACAAGCTAAACCATGAGTACATAGCATGCATCACATCCATGTTTCTAACTCTGTGATCAACCATTTGATTGTAATATGTATTAATCAGTATTTCATGGTGTTTATGTTTCAATATATTTGTCTTGGGGAAAGAGAACTCTTTGCCCACACATATATAATATGCTTTATATAATTGTTATGATTTTTTTGACATCCACTTTAATTGTTATGATTAAGATCAAGGAGATGGAATTTTACTGTTTGTGGTATGAGCAATTGGTAGATTGAAATAAATTTAGAGACGTGTTTCTAAAGAGCAACAGGGACTGCATCATATGCAATCAAAGTAATATGTCCCTTTACTAACTATCAATAACATGTTCGAATTGCTGAGAAATGAAAGATATGAGGCCTTGTTTTGGAATGCTTTGCTTTTCACATCAATATGAAATGAATGTTAAAAACTAGATTAAAAACAACCTCATCTATCCATAAACATCAACACTCATGAAGTTTCTAATTCAATCTCGATCCATGTAAAAAACATTAAGGATGATAATTATTGACCAAATAGTACCTCTAATTGAAGTTTTGATGATAACAAATCAAGATTATTGGGTTACTAATGGTTAACATTGAGATAAATGATAAGTTGAAATTGATCAAATATCAAATGAAGATATTTCAAGCTTTAAGATGACAATAGTATACTTGATCGAGTTCTTAGAAGACAATTCACTCATTAACATAATGAATTCAAGTTCAAGATGACAAGCAACCAAGACTTCAAACTCAATCACTTACATGAAGATCTTTCAAGTTTAGGATGTCTATATAAGGTGAATGCATTGGTGTATTTTAGGGTATATCATCTCTCACATGCATATTCTTCATAATTCGATTTTTTTGTTTTTGAATGACATATTATTTGAAAATTTGAGTTTAATCATCAAACTTTAGGTCAAAGTTTGAAATGTGTTTAAAAAGAGTTTTCTAAGGTTGGAAATAGGTTGGAATGAAAAACCTAAAAATAAACCATTTTTTTAGGGCCTTTTAGACATTCTTTGCATACATCTTGTGTTTAACTCGGTTTGACTTTAAATTGATTAAATATTCTAAAACCGGTGTTTAATCATCAAACCATAGTTATTTGGAGTTTAAAATGTGTTTAAAAGAGTTATATAGATAAAATGGAATTGATTTGGAGCAAAAATGAATTGAAACGAACCCAAAATGGCATTTCGGACAAGCAACTGATTAAGCTATCTTAATAAATCAGTTTGAGTTGTTGAAAGCATAGTACAGCTAGTGATGGTTCAGTCAAAATAATAGTCCAACAGTAACAACTAGGAAGCCCGGTGCACGAAATTTTAGTCTCACCGGAAGCTGCACGCATAACTACATTGTTTGGACTTTCACCATTGGGTGTATGAACTAGTAACTAGATTGCTTTCTCGAGGGAGTGTGTGTAGCCTTTCTTGCCCACTGACACCGGGTTTTCCATGTCATGGACCTTGCAGCTCTGTTCCCCGAACCGTTCAACGGTACCAAGCCCTTGTATCAAAGAGCACCAGGCTGTGGTGTTTGATTTCAGTGCTACACTTTCGTACTCATGAAATGTGATGTTCCGTGCATATGCACAATGTAATGCACCATTGTAAGGTGATATCATGTCACATGTAATGAATACCATATGGACAACTTAAATTACATAATTTATCATGTATCATGGACAATCATATCATATGCATATAATTTCCAAATAAACACTCATCCTAATGTTAATATATTAAAACACATGTATCAACATTTTATCAAACGCAACAATAACACATGTTATTACAAAATCAAGCAATAACACCCTTAATTCTCAAGGCCAAGTGTGACATATAAGATGCCCACAAAACAGCTCATAAAACAACCCCAAACGGCTCCTAAACAACCCTTTAAACTAACCATAAAACTAGCTAAACAGGCCCTTAAAGTGGCCATAAAAACCAGCCAAACAGGCCCTTAAACAAGCCATAAAAGCCAGCTAAACAGGCCCTTAAATTGGCCATAAAAGCTAGCTAAATAGGCCCTTAAACTGGCCATAAAAACCAGTAAAATAGGCCCTTAAATTGCCATAAAAACCAGCGAATAGGCCGCCAAAGAGCGCCGTAAAAACCAGCGAAATAGATCCTTAAGCGTTTCCAGTTTTTAATCGGCTTGACTCCTAAAACAATGCTTTGAACATGCCATAACCACTCACAAATCAGCCCATAAAACCGACCATAAATAAGCCATAAAAACGGCTATAAACTGTCCAAAAACAGTCAGGCTTTGGCCCCTTAGGACATCCTGCAACAATCCTGTTTTAAACAAGCACCAAACAATCCCATAAGGTGGAAATAAACAAAGTAGGAAGAAACCACACCTCTTGGAGCATAGTAGGGTGTTGAGGCTTCAGAACTCCTAATCTCAAAACCTTTTGATTTCTTCCATTCCTCGACTTTTGGATCTTTGGTGAAATCCTGGATTTTGGCACTCGCATGGCTCATCAGGGGTGAACTTTAATTCTTGAGCTCGACGTATTCCTGCAAGCCGAACCGAATCATTTGAAAAAGCCTTTTATTTCTCTTTTTCTCTCTCCTATTTTTCTCTCACGTTCTATTAGTAGAAAACTGAGATGTTTCCTCCTCACATATGTTTTTTAGTCCCTATTTATATTTTAAAGACTTGGCTCACGTTGTGCCATATGTCCACCACTTGTTCGGGTTCGTTTATGCCTCGAAACGATTAATTTCATCCCGGTTTAAGTTCAAATTATTTTATATGAACTTTATTTAAATTATTTCTCAAATTTCAAGATTTTTCTTAAAAATTTCGTTTTTTGGGTCCATCAGACACTCATCGCCTCGAAAAACATGAAAATTTAAACTATACTCCAAGAATCAAGCGAAATTCGATGCGGGTAAATTTGAATTTCCACGAGGCGAGAATCAGCGGGTTCATTTCATCATCTGAGATATAGAAATATTTTAGGTTTGCAACTCATACCGTAGTGGCAATTTACTGCTTTGCCCTTTTTCAGAAAAAAATCAAATTTACCCGGGTTTTACAACCATAGTCTTTAGTGAGGTCAAACATTACATGTCAAAGTGGAAATAAATTGAATACTTTATTTTTTCAGAAATGTTTTTAAGCACATAATTTGTCCAAAAGCAATAATAAACACAAACTCTCACTAAACCACCATATCATTTGACAATATGACACCCATACGAGCGGTGTGCTCATGGAAGACCTTAGGTATAAGTCCCTTAGTAAGAGGATCCGCATTCATGGAGTTTATGCTAATATGCTCTATATAAACTTGACCACTCTAAACTTTCTTTAACAACTAAGAACTTGATGTTGATATGCTTTGACAGAGCTCATGTTGTTATTGGAATACATGACTACTGAACTATTGTCATAATATATCTTTAGCGGTCTTTTAATATCTCAAAATCGCGCCAATCTAGTGACAAATATTTGCAGCCATATTCCGTATTGGATGCCTGATATGTTATAAACTTTACTTCCATTGTGGAAGAAGCTACAAGTGTCTACTTGGTACTTCTCCAAGAAATAGCTCCTCTAGCCAGCATATAAATGTAGCATGAAGTGGATCTACGATTGGTTGTCATCGATTATGGTGGAACTAGAATACCTTATGATCTCCAATTGATATGATCTTTGATGTGTGAGCATGTAATCCTTAATATTCTTTAAATATTGCCTAACCCGTTTGACTACTTTCTAATGATCCATCCTCGAGTTGCTTAAATGTATGTCCAACATTCCAACAAGGTATTTTATATCTAGACGTGTAGAAATTTGAACATACATTAGACTTCCTATAGCTGATGCATAAGGAGTCCATACATTGTATGAATTTCCAAATCACATTCAGGGCAGACTAAATTTGTTTCATTTAGTGATAGGGGTGTCAATTGGTTTACAACTTTGCATGTTAAATCTTTTAAGTACCTTATCGATATAGCCCTTTTGTGATAATCCAAGAATACCTTGAGAGTGATTATGAGGTATCTTAATCTCTAATACAAAAAAGGCGTCACCAAGATCTAGCATATTAAAATTCTTTGACAGAAATCTCTTAGTTTCATGCAATAAGTTTATATCATTAGTAGCAAGCAATATATCATCAACATACTGAACCAGGACGATTTGCTTACTCCCACTATACTTATAGTATGCACATTCATCCAACATATTTATCTCAAAACCAAATGAGACTATCACTTGATGAAATTTTTAGTATCAATTGTTTTGTCAATGCCACCATCGAGAAAATGATGTCTTTACATCCATATGATATATAGCTTCTAGAGATTAAAAAGCACAACAAGTGCAGTACGAGTCTTGAAAGAGTCTTTAATTGAAATTGGAAAGAAAGTCTCTTTAAAATCAATGTCTTCCTTTTAGTAAAGCCCTTGTAACAAAAAGTGCTTTTATATATCTCTACATAGCCTTCAAATCCCTCTTAGTTTAAATATCATTCACTGACAAATGGGTTTTTCACCTTCAGGTAATGGGACAAGATCTCAAACATCGTTGTCTAGCATGGACTTATACTCCACATTCATGGCATCAATCCGCTTTTGAGAACTGGAGCTTTGTATGGCTTGATGGAAGTTGATGGGATCATCTTCCACCATATTGATTTCATCCTCATGTTCTTGGAGAAAAACTACATAATCATTTGAAATAGTTTTTCTCCTTTCTCATGTTGATTTCCTTAACAACATTTTTTCTTGAGGTTGTTGAGGTTGTTCTTCGCCCGAGCAATCCTCATTTGAATAGAGATATGCTCCATTCTATATGGGAATCAAATCAAAATTGCCTTGTTATGAATTTGTTTCTTGATTAATAGCCAGGGAATAAGACAGGCTTTTACAATCAAAATGTAATAGTAGGAAGTAAAAAAGATTCATCATCTTTAAAGACAATATCTCTAATCTTATTTCTCCCCTAAACTCAACATCATCAAAGAACGTTGCGGATCCCATCTAAAAAATAGTTATGACTATGGGATCATCAAATTTGTAACCCCTAAACCTTTCAAAGTATCCTATAAAATAAATTTGATGGTTCTAAAGTCCAATTTATCTTCATTTGTTGAAAATGCTTTAAACTAGGTTTTTGGCCTATCCAAAGCTCGTAATGGGTCTTTATTATTGCTTTAGTAGGCACTCTATTAAGAATATAAGTTGTAGCCTTGAATGCTTCTCCCTAAAGAGATTTCGGTAAGGTAGAATGACTAATCATATTCCTTACCATATCCTTAAGAGTTCTATTTCGTCTTTCAAATACACCATTCATGCTAGGTGATCCTAGCATCGCGTGTAATGGGACAATTCCAAGATACTAGAATTTGGTGAATAAATAAATTCAAATATTTTGTGAATCCCATCATAAGATACCGAGTACAACATCAATATTTAGTCTTTGAACTGCAATATTAACTTGTAAGTGGTTACTTGGTGCACTAATAAAACATTCACAATAAATCTTGTTAAACAATCTTTGGATCAACATAGTATTCTTATAGAAAACCTTATAATTGTGACATTTATTACCATAGGTGTGTATGCAATTCGGCCAAGCACTAATCTTCTTTTGGGCCGATTAATACCCGCATGAATATTGTTGATTGTTTTTCAACATAGACCAAAAACAAAACAACTGATTCTTGATACTGTTATTAGGACAAATTTCTAACATAGCTTCCAAAAAAATATCAATCGGTTCCTTTGGCTGCGACACCAAAAACTTATTGAGTAAACCAAAATATGAAATATGTTTTCTGCTTTGTATGTAAAATGCTTCATTTGAAAATTGGTTTGATCTAGATCACTGCAAGTGCACAAGTTATACAAGTAATACAATGGATTTTAAATCCAGATATCATTCCCACTAGGATCGATTAGAAAAATTTAAAGATTAACTACCCTTACTACTAAAGATCCTCACTATTTGAATTTCCAAAGATCAGGATAGATTTATCTTCGTAGATAAAAAGAAATCAAAAACTAATGAAATTCTAAAGTACATGATTAGAGAGTTCAGCACGGACTGAAATCTGAGAAGAAAAGGTGTTGTATTTATCACTTTATGAGTTCAAGAGAATAAAATGTGGATGTGAAACTTGGAATTGTCTAAGAGCAAACTAAGATTGTAAGAAATGGATTTCTCTTAATTCTACACATTTCACTATCCAACTTACCACACTTCTATCTCTAGACTGTGGGTCTGAAGAGCTACTTGTAGGATTTTTTCCTCTTTTAATATTTATTTATTTTTTATTCCAATCTTGTAATCATTTCTTAGGACTGGAAATCACTTGCCCCCATGGATAGGATTTAGCAAGCCCTCTCTAAAATAACAGATATCTCAGCCATCAATTTGACAAGAATTTCCTCTTCCGCCAGTTAGAATCTCGACTAACTGCTTTGGGTTGAAGTTATTCCTCTCAATTGAGGTGAAACCTTTCAGAATTAAGTCGCTAGATTAGTAAGTGGATCTTATGCCTCGGGCACACACTCTTGTTGTCACCCAGGAGGGAGCCTTGAAAGCAGAGGTTAGATCATCTTTTTTTTTTTGATAATTAAGAGGTTAGATCATCACTAGTGATATATCAAAGTAATCCCAAAAGTGCATTAGTTCAAATAATATTAGTGTAATTTTTCCTGAGTACTCTGTGCCTGCAGATAAGTCTCAATATGCAATAACCAGCAGGATTCACAAATCAGAACAATGATACAACTCTTTCTAGGTACCAAACACTAATATTCAGAATAACTCGGTGTAGGAATGTCTACCGGGTTAAATCCTGAATTTTCTTACCAAACAACATTAACTCTTACAATCAATAATCGACAAAATGTTGCTTCCAGAAAAGGAGTTTAGCCTTTCCAATTTGGATCACAAATCATAATGACTAGTTAGATTCAGCAGGTGTTTTAGATTGCAATCAAAGCAGAAGAAAATGATATCTAGAATAAATTCCAGATTTTCATTTAAATTCAAACATAAATGTCAAGATTTTCTAAAGCTGAATACTAGCTCGAAATTCCAGACTAGATTAATGGTCTAATCCTAAACGAAACTGAATCTAGAAACAATTGAAGGAAAAATTAAAAGAAATAAAAAGAAAAAGAAAAAAAATATGGCCAGGACACAGCATAAAAAGCACAAAGACTTGATGAAAGCATTGGAAGTTCTTTTCTCCACAGTTTCTACTTATAGAGGCTTAGGTCTTGACGCCTTAAAAGCAGGCAAGAATCTGTACCGCGAAAATCTAAAATTCTTTGCCCTAGCTATTAATAAGGTGATGTCGTGATAATGTTGCGACATCGGGGTTGTTGTTATTGATGTTGTAAAGTTCTGCGGTTGATGTCACGACATCAAAAATCTGTTTGACACTTCTCAGTTTCTAGTGATGAGTCATCACAACATGGAGATACATTGCTGTAGATTGATTCCGATGTCGCGACATTTCCATTCTAGTGTTGCGACATTGCTGTGATGTCGCGACATAGTTGACTGATGCCCTTACTTAATACAAACTTGCGCACAATGCCGGGCGTGCTGGTCTAATGTTGCAACATTGGTCATTTAAGTTCATTGTGATCACCTCGGTCCGATAGCATGTGACAGGTTGGCGATGATGTCGGCGTCTCGCGACATCATATCTTGTTACGAAGTCACTTCTGCAATGTTGTAGTGCGACATTATTCGATGTTGCAACATTTGACTTATTTCAATCCAGGCGCTGATCTAATGTAAGAAGCATTGACATGCGATGGCTCGTTGATGTTGCGACGATTGCCTGCGCGGCGGAGTTTGATCTATTAAGGCGATGTTGCTTGACGTGAATCTTGTTACTTTGAAGTACTTTGCCAATGTTTTTATGTGATGTCACGACATTTATTCTATGTCGCGATATTTGACTTGTCTCATCACTCAGGCTGCTTTGATTGAATGTCACGACATTACCTATTCGATGCCGTGACATTGGCTAATGTCGCGACATTTCAAACGATTCAGTCTTTTCCTTTTACCCAGCGTATTTGTAGCGCCATACCGTTATCTTTATCCGGGACATTGGATGGCTGCCATAATTTGACTACTGAAGTTGTTTATGATGTTGCGACATTGTTGTATCTTTGCTTTCCCTTCTTCAGTTGATGTCGCGACATAGCCATAACTTCAAGACTTTCTCCAAATAATGTTGCGACCGCTGAAACCAGTTGCCAGGCGATGTCCGCGACATTGGCCCTTCGTTGCACCATGCTGATTCCGGCTCCTTTTATGCGGAAAATTCTTCTTATGCTTAAGTTTCTACAAAACAGAAAATTTGGGTAGAAAGCTCCATAATTTTACATTAAACTGAACTTTTAAGCCTAAAATATACTTGAAAAATGGACTTAAAAATAGATGAGTTTTAGACTCATCAGACTCCCTTAAACTTAAAGTTTTGCTTGTTCTCAAGCAAAGAAAATGATATTTGTTTGTCCTCAAACAATAAAAATCAATTTTTAAGGTCATTTTTCAATTAACCGATCTTTTAAATCAGATCAACATTTAGGCCTTAATATTATTTTAGTTGTGACAACAACTCTAATTAAGCTTCATTTTAAATTCTAAAATTTCAATTTAAAATCATTTAATATAGCATGTAATTCATAATTTATAAATAGATATAGTCCTTAACTATGTGAGTGTGTGTTGGTCTTCCCTTGCAACTGAATTTTGCAGTTAGGTAGCGCTATGAGAGCTACTGCAGTGACATTTTCTAGGTAATTTTTAGTCCACTAGGCTTGTTGGTCATATTATTCTTTACCTAATGTAGACATAACACCCCTTGAAAATAGGTCTCTTTTTGAGCTTATAATGCATGGCTAAGAATTGCTTGGTAGACAATTGGACATTTTAGGCTCAAGTTTACCCACAAGTGTATGTATTCCTTTTCTCACTCTTTTCCAGCATCTCTATTTTTGTGCTAAACTAGCCCTTCAAACATCCCCAAACCAGATCTGGTGCATTTTTTTGCATTTCATCCTTTGAAGCTTATTGTTGTTTTTATTTTCTTTTCCATTGCTATTTTCAATTATGTTCTAGAAGTCTCTTTCTGTCCTTTTGCTTTAGATTTGGAGTGGTGCAAATGTTTTACCTTGCAAGCTTTCAACCGCCAGCAAGCTTTGGGTCAATGTAGCTCCCATACAGGTTGGCGTGGGTACTAGGTATCAGAACACCCTTAAGAGACTTAATTGTAAGGTCGGTAGGCTATAAGGTAAAACTCACTCCACTTCCTCCAACTTTCTTCTTTTTAAACACCTCGGTTTTGATTTGCACCTTCTTTAGCACAACTTTTCCAGTGTCTCTTTTCATCCTTTATTCCTCTTTCTTTTCAGACCTGAGCTTATACTCCCCTAAACATCCTTTTCTCTTCTACACCTAATTTGAGTTTTGGGTAATTTAGGTTCTTTACTATAAGGTAAGATTGGAAGGGTTAAAAATATTTTTGAGAACATGTTGATGATAAAATAGACGTGGCTCAAATAGGCGATTTTCAGTATATGCTTATATAGAGGGCATGCTCTTTTGAAAGTCTCAAATTGTTAAAGGATTTAACAAATCATTTTCTATTGTTTGTAATGCCTCTAATTTAAGCGCCACAACAATAATGTAATAAGTTCAAAAGGACTCTTTAGAATTTTGTTGTAGGTCCCCTAAGGTTTTCCTAATCCAAGTACAATTTGTTTTTCAGGTACTTGATTAAGAGTACTGAATGGGTGTCCGAGATGGCTTAATATTTATATTCTATAATTTCTCCTTTCCTGCCAAAACTCTTACTTGATATAAGCGGTTCTAGAGATTCGAACAAGGGAGGATGGGTTTTTCTTACTTATTTCAACGTTGGTGTGAAGTCTAAAATGGTGAATTTAAGTTTGGATTTCGGGTTTGATAAAAAACGGGGGTTTTGGGTAAAGCGATGAGGAGGGTTGGTGTGCATATTGAAGTCAAATGAAGAAAAATAAGAATAAAAATCATGGCTTATCGGGAGCTATTGGGTTTTAAGATCTAAGGCAAATTAGGTTCACCAAGATTCCTTTTCCTTGCGTTGGGGAGGATGACCTATAGTCATTTCCCGAACTGGATCTTCATTTGGCTTTTAAAAACTAAACCTTAAAATTTTTCCTTTTGAAAAACAGCATTTACAAAGCATAAATGTTCCGGCGGTGAATACCGTCCTGATCTACCCTGGCGTCACTTGAGGCAACTAACGAATCTAGGTGGATCTAACGTAAAGCATCCATTGAACCCCCAGGCGTCTTGCCAAATACTGATTCAATCAAGGAAGGCATCTCGAAGGATTTAAAGCTAGATTGAAAGAATGAGGCACCAAAATACCCATAACTACTTGTTAAAACGAGGAGGAATAAAATCTTACCTTAAACGGCCCAGCGTATTTTCACTCTTTAAAAAGGATGGAGGGTGTTCCTTAACCATCCCTTGATTGTCATCCTCAGGAGGGATCATTTGTAGAAAAGGGAGAGAAAAAGGGAAGAAAATGGGAGAAGGAAAAAAGCGGGAGAAGCTATGAATTTAAAATTTATTTCAGTAAAATCAAGTCCCATAACAATGTATACAAATGAGCATATGTACCATGAACTAAGCAAAAATACCAAAACAACAAAAGAAATATTTAGCCCCATTACAAGGACAAAATGGGAAGAAATCAAAAGAGTGCAACAAAAAGTTCACAACTTCCAGTGCGGGAGAGGTGAGACGGATTAATTTGGAGGGGTGAATAGTCTTTGCGAGAATGAGCAGTCTGCGAGAACCTTAAATTCCTTGAGTGCTCCAATTTCTTCACCTTTTGCTCTTCTTTCCTTCTGGGATCTGATTTGCAACGATGAGTTCAACTCGTGTTCTTCATGTTTGAATTGACTCGATAATTTTGGCCTGATTATCTTGAAAAAACTACAAAATTAGCCATAAATCGTCGAGTGAGCCAGCAGGGGCCTTAATGTGCAAATGGGTCAATTAGAATAGATTAGTACACAAAAAGCACTCAAAACCTACTCAATAAATAGGGTTCAAAATAGCACTTTTGAGCTTGTAATCACTTTATTCTACATTACTAGTCCTTAGCAATGAAAGAAAGAAAGAGAGAGAGAGAGCATACTAAACAAAATAAAAAGTATGTTCACAAAAAATATATTTCAAAAAGGTTGTGAATGAATGCTAACCCTAAGTAGATCATCAAAGCCTAGCCCAGCCAGCATCTCGAGAGAATGAATGCTCTGAGTGGTATCAAAAGAGCCTGGCTTCTTGGTGAATCAACGAGACTTCCACTGAAAACCTAAGTGTTTGTTTTGATCGGTTCTCAACAATAAAGCTGCGAGCTGCCTCTCCCTGATACCCCGAGCTCTTGCCTACGCCAAGTTACTAACGGCTTTGAAATAGGTCAGGACCCACTCTTATTCCCTGACTATTTTTGTGTTGTAGGGGTGAAATGCAGGGTCGTTTCGCTGAGGGTCCGTGTAAGGGGATCTCTGTGGTGACTGGCAGGATTAAGGCTTAGGGCGCAGGTCATAAGGGATCTTTAGGCCACTAGCTTTGGGGTTTCACCACACGGACTTGAGATGATTTAGAACTCCAGCACCTCTGACTTGCTAAACTCCACTTGTCCACCCCCGTGGCGACACTAAGTGGAGGTGGCTCCCGACCCCGGAGGTTGGCAGGGCATGAGACTTGAGAGGCTTTTTCGCCATGCCCCTCGGATGTGCTCGGGTTTGAGGCAAGCGCTGCAATTTTCTTCTTTTCTTTTTCTTTTTCACTTCTTTTTTTATTTTGGAGACACATTGGCCTTCTATTCGGCAGGGAGTCCCTTAACTGTAAAGGTGAATCCGATACAGAAACTGGGTAGGTGTGCAAGGCTTAGGAGGCTGAGTAGTTTCGGGTTATTGAAGAAACGATGTGCACCGAGTGTGTGGATTAGCTAAAGGTGGAAGAAAAATGGTGAAAGCAATAAGAGTTTTAACTTGTATGCGACTGACGTATGGAACCAATATAACATCAATAGAAAATTAAACGAAGTTTCAATTTTCAAACCCTGATTAAGCGAGAACATGAAAAAAATTTGGTGCAAAATGGGTCAATTTTTGAAAAGTAAAAACTATATCGTATAACGAAGCTTCACAAGGAAACTTGTGACAAAGCAGTGAACATCACAAAAATGAAACACTCCAGAAATAATAACAAACATAATATATGCCCTTCCTTACGCATAACTCTCCCCTCGACTCAAATGTCTCACATTTGTCATATTAGGCGGATTGGAAAGTTAGAGAGCAGAAGTACTACCTCACGATGGTTGTGCTCATTGTTTGGATGGAGACTTCACAAGCTTTCCATGAGTACCTTTTTTATCCGTTTGGGCTTCAAATAAACAAGTTAGAAGGAGAAGAAAATAGGAGAAAAAGTGACTAGTTAAGAATTTTTTGAAAATTAAACTCTCTTGTAATAATTTCAAAACTGTTGTTTTTCTGAATATATTTGGATTCTAAATTCTCTAAGCTTTTCAACGGTACTTAAAGCACACCTAAGCAGTTCGGATGAAAAAGATTATGGCGAAACAAAGTGAAATTTTGTGAGTGGGGCGGAGTTAAATTTATAGAAACCACGATTTTTAAAATTATATATATATATATATATATATATATATATATATATATATATATATATATATATATATATATATATATAGTAGAGGAAAAACTGAGAGCACAAGTACTTCAGCGTGATGCGAAATTTATGACTTGTGAATTTTGCAGTTTCTTTTTAGCACTCCAAACACAAAGCCAAACACAGAAAATTTTTAAAAAATGTAGAAAAATAATTAATGCAAGCAAAGATTAACTAAAATTAGAAAATCTAAGAGAAGAAAAAACTAAAGAAATCAAATAAAACATAATAAATAAAATAAGATAAAAATAGAAAACAAAAGAAAGTGGGGAAATTTGATGCTCCCCTGACTAATTCAGCCTTTGGAGGCTGCTGGAACTAGCGGAGCTTAGAAATGCCGAGGTTCAGGTGCTCCAAATCGAACCCGACACGAACCATCCTTGCATGCCGTAGTATTATGGTATTGCGCCAATTTCTTTTGATGTAGTGGCAAAAATGAAGCGATGTACTAACTTCCCCTAAAATATTGAGTAGGCGACAAGGTGGGATGGCCTTAGCTTTAGCAGTAGGAGTTTTGGGTTGGGATTGTGATCTGGATGAGAAGAGACGGGGATGTACAGACATTGGCGGTGGGTGCATTTTTGGATTTAGCGATGACATTAGGATCCAAATTTATGGAATTGGTTGAAGGATAGGCTTTTGGGTCCCTTCCACTGTTTCCTTTCCACTGCCCTCCTCAGTCAGCAATGGGGAGATTGCTTCATCTTGCTGTTTATATTGCTCCTCCACTGTGGTGTCAATCAGGCACTCTTTTTCTGGATTCTCCTCCTTTTGATGAACAAGCTGATTGGTGAGCTTTGAGATGGATTCCTGCAGGATGTCAAATTTTTGATCAATTTCTCTTTGGAACCCATCCAATTCCTTGTTCAGGGAGCTCTCCACTGTGTTAATTTCTTGATTGGCCTGGACATTCACTGCCCTCTACTCCTCTTTGAAATTATCCACTAGTTTAACCGGGATTCGGTATTACTACTCAAGCGAAGATGTCATTGTGGTGGTTGTAGTGGGCCCGAGGAGTTGAAGTAAAATGTGGAGAAGCGGGAGGTGCATAGAAGTTGAAGAGGAGGGAACATAGGCCGGGTGCACTCATCCGGTGGTCTCTATAGTCCTGTGACCTATTTGGGTTTTGGATTTCCCCATGGGTTCTTGATTCTTCCATGAATCGTTTGTTTGATAATCCTCATTGACATCTGTGCTCTAGGGTTTCTCTCCATAGTGTATTAGCGTATTGTTCTCCTAGCACCATTTAGTCCTGAAATTCAAGTTCGATAAATGTTATGTGGGAAAATTGGCTTAGATCAACCTTCCTTCAGAATCCCTTACCCACTGAAACGTGTTCTCCTGCAGCAAATAGGGTAAACACCAAACAAGGGAAAAAAAAGGAAAACAATTCTACCAAAAAAAAAAGGTAATGTTAGCAAAAAACTATGAGAGAAAAATTATGTAAATTCTTAGGAAAGCTGGTAAACGGAAAAATAAAGAAAATTCACGATGCTTGTGATGAAAATCACAAGTGTTCCACATGCTAGATCAAATGCACTTAGGCACCATCCGACAAGCGGCGCCATTTGATTCGTGCCCGCAGTAGAGGTGATTCGGAATCAACAATATTTATATCCTAGAAATTCCTCCCCTCTGCTTGTAGCAAAGCTACTACGGTATAGTGGTTCTAGAATTCGGGCTCTGAGGATGAGTTTTCTTCGCCTGCGATTTGCAATGAAGTCCAAATAGGTGTAATTTAGTTTGGATTTCGAGGGGTTTGATAACCAGGGGGGGTTTTGGTAAGCGTGTGAGGTTGGTTGTGTGGGGTGAAATTAAAATGAAGAAAAATAAGAAAAAGAAATCCTTGGCTTGTCATTTCTTGGGTTTAAGATCTGGAGCAAATTAGAGGTTCTAGGGTCCTTTTCCTCACGTTGGGGAGGATGACCTATAGTCATTTCTCGAACCGAATCTTCATTTGGCTTTTAAAAACTAAACCTTAAAATTTTTCCTTTTGAAAAAACGAGGCATTCTGAAAACATAAATGTTCCTCGGCCGAGTAAGAATACCGTCACGATCTACCTTCTGGTGGCTCATGGAAGACAACCACTTGAATCTCAGTGGATCTGGCAATAAGCATCCAGAACCCCAGATTGCCAAATGGGAGTCAATCAAGGCATCTGTGAAGGATTTAAAGCTGCAGATTGAAGATATAGAACACAAATACCCATAACTCTTGCGTTAAAACGGGGGCCAAAATCTTACCTTAAAACCGTATACCTAGTAGCCCTCCTCTTCCAAGGATGGAGGTTTAGCCAACCATCCCATGAGTTGTCATCCTCGAGGATAATTTGACGTAGAAAAGGGAGAGAAAGGGGAAGAAAATGGGGAAAAGGAGAAAAACGAGGAGGCTGGAGCCACTAAAAATTTATTCATGGCAAAAATCAGATCCCACTATAACAGTGTATACAAATGACATATAGCCACCAGGGCAAGCAAAAATACCAAAAACAACAAAAGTATTTAAGCATTACAAGGGACAAAATGGGGAAGAAATCAAAGAGTGCAACAAAAGTTCCACGTCAAATTGCGGGAGGTGTTGAGTGCATTTGAAGAGGGTGAATATTGCTGCCAGGGATGAACGTGCACTTGGGGAACCAAATTTAAGCGAGGTGCTTTCGAATTTTCTTTACCTTTTGCTCTTCTTTCTTACGGGATCTACTGATGTAATACCTTGATGAGTTCAACTCGGGTTCAACTTCATGTTTAGGGTGACTCGATAATTTTGGCGGTGTATCTTGCAAAAACTAAAAAATTAGTATAAAATGTCAGTGAACAACGAGGGACAATGTGCAAATGGGTCAATTAGAATGTTTAGTACACAAAAAGCACTTAAAACCTATATTAAATAGGGTTTCAAATAGCACTTTTGGGCACTAATCGATACTTTAGTAATATGTTAATTTAATTATTTTACTGATTTGTATTGTTCAATTTGACTAGAATTAGCCTTATTAGCTGATAAGTTTTGGATTCTTTTATCATTGACATCACCCAACAGCCATTTTTACAATTGAGACTTCCTTATTCTGTTTTACAAAAATTTTTGTTGTGTTGTGTTCACTTTATAGTTCATCTTTGGGATTGGTGTTCAGTTCATTGGGTAGAAACTGGCCAACATAACATTTCTTAATTTTCTTAAAGTCTTCCAACAAGCTAGTACAACATTCACTAAAAAAATAAGCCATATCATCCAACAATTTTCAATTTGCAGCTTTCATTTTGTTAACATTCTGAATTCTCCTTTATTCAGACCAACAAACACAGACTCAACATTTTATTAACATTCTCAAAATTGTAAAATTAAAAGACAATAACAAAATTCTTTGCAAAAAAATTTCAGAAATTGCCCTTTTATTAGGAGGAAAAATTACATTATGTTGTTTACAAGATATAGAAAAATGATAGAGAAGAAGGCAGGGGACAGGGAGAGAGGCTACATATCTCTTCTTTTTATGCTGTGATTGAAAGTTTTAGAGGCTTGAGTTCATTACTTCCAAATTTGTAACTTGCATTTGAGGGTGTGAACTCGGGAATGAGGTTCTGGTTTTGGAGTTTCCAGCCCTACATTCTATCGAGATACCACTCTTGCATTATGTTTTTCTTGATGAGCCCATTTGCCTTCTTGGCGAGATAGATTCGAGGGACTGCTCAAATTCACCTTTGGCTTGATACATCTTTACTAGGTTCTGGTTCACCAGATCGGTACTCTCATCCATAATTTCTCCTTAATTTCAGGATGGACTCTAAATTTTCATCCTCTTTTAGATAGTTGCTCTGATCTTTTGATGTTCCTTGTAAAGATGCGGGCTCGGCCTTCTACGACGGAGTTCGATCCATTTATTTTCTGACCTCCATCAACCCGATCAGCTCTTCCGATATCTCATTAGCTTAATCTGCAAGGCCTTTTCTCTTTCTTTTAGCTTTCAGCCCTCGATGCATACCTACTTTGATAACTCTTCTCAAGCTCCTCATCCTCTGTTGGAGAATTGCTACCTGAGTTTTCTTTATTTCTTTTATTTTCTACAGCTAGTGTTTCATCTCTCCATGTTAGTTCCTCCTTGAACTTCTCATCTCTCCTCTTCATTTCTTCTCTCATCTCAGTTAATAAGGATGACAGTTCTGATGTGCTGCTCTCTTGTTCTTCCACAGTCCTATTCCCTTTTTCTGCTCTATTTTGAGCAAGCATTATATTTTCTAGCTTTTCTTCAATTCCAGGGGTTGCCTCTCTTTGCAGTTCTGAAGCTACCCTTTTTCTTTTCCTTGTTCTCTCCACCTCCTCACCACCATCTTTGGGCTTTTAGGACTACAGTGAGGGGTGAGGAGGTGAAAGGTGAGAGAATCAGGCATTTCTCTCCCTTCTGCTTGAATGTTACACCCTTCGATACACGAGAGGTGATCAAGGTAGGGTGGGGGATATTCCCTAAGAAGTTGTTCTCAAGGTAGTCTAGGATGGACTGCTCCACTATCTTCCCCACATTCAAATTAAACCCCTTAACTAGTGCATACAATAGTATGGCACGGTCTTGTCTCATTGTTAAAACGTGCTTTGAAGGGGTGAGAATAGAATTGATGAAGTAGAACCATACCTTGACTACTTCTGACAAGTCGCCTTTGTCGATGTAGGCGTCGCGGATGGTTTTGGTCCTCTGCCATACCCCCGAACTATCACGTGAGCTCCTTGACAAATCTCTTTAAACTTTGGGTTCTCTGGAATTTGATGGCACTCTGCCACTGGTCGCCTCGCTGGTCTTAGCCCTAGGAGTTGGGAGATGGCCCTTTCCCCAAAAGGGATCCACCTCCCCCTGACATAGCACGTCAAGTTCTTCTGTTCACCTAGATTGACATAAAATTCTTTGACCAGGGCTTGTACTCCTAGCTCCCTATGCTGGCTTAACTTTTCCTAGCCTCATCGCTTAATCTCCTCTTTAAACGGTGACACTAGCTCCTTAGATCCCCTTTCTTCCATGAAACTTTTCTTTGCCTGATGCTTTTGGAATACTTCTAATCCCTTGTGGAAGTAGAAGGCCTTGGCTTCTCCTTTCTCCACCACCACTTCTATCTCCTCAAGCATGACTTCGAGGGCATTTTCTTGGTTTTCTTCCCCTATTGATTTATCTACAGCTTCCTGCATTTCTCTTGTAAAAAATCTCATCACTCGCTACCCATAGCCCATTGGGGAGTTTGGAGAATTTCAGTTCTACATGGTTTAGATTTTGTGAGGTTTGAGAGGAAGCTAGGTTCAAAGTTTGGAAAGATTGATGTGACAATGAAAATTTCTCAAAGTCTTCCTTTTATAGGTGATTTGACCCTAACCTTTGCGATGTTACGACATTTGGAAGTTATGGTGTCCTTGTTTCATTGACATGATACCCTAAGTGTCTCATTACAATGTCGCAACATTTCTTTACGATATCAGCGTGACGATGTCCGACAATGTCGGTAATTAGTATTCGACATTGTTCTGATTTTCTAGTGGCCTTCTTAGATGCGATTGAAAATTTAATGTTACATATTGGAAGCGTGTGGCGGCAATGTCGCGACATTGCATTCAAAATCCCGATCTTAGTATTGTTGCTCTTGTAGCTTTATGATGTCATGACATTTGTCATTTTGATGTCCGACATTGGAGCAATGTTGTTTATCTATAACTATCATGTCACAGGTGATAATTCGATGTCGGTATTGACAGATGTGATCTTGTATATTTGTGATGTTGGGACATTTGAAATTTGATGTCAAAATATCAGAGTAACAATGTAGATGATATCGACATTGAAGAAAAAATTTTGAAACTTAGGCGTCGCGACATTAAGTGGGAGTTTAGCCTTTTAAGCAAGAATTTGCACTTAACTGTATTTTCTTTACGCACTTCAAATTCATGCATGTGACTATAAGTTTAGAGATCTTTGAAGAATCACCGGTGAGCATGAAGCAGTGCGCTCAATTTTTCAATTCAATCTATTAAGCAGTTCATGGTATTGTATAATTCCAAATAATTGGCAACAAAGGGCGATCAAGCTACTAGAGCGATTTTCTAACGGATAAATCAAACTCCCCCGAAAACTTAGTCATGCATCATTTTAAGGAGCTAAGAGTTGAAGTAAGCCACTCTGTAGCAATCTGCTGCATAATTTAGTATGATGATTGGAGATGCTTTGTCGACAACTTCATATATCCTTGTTGCTTCTTCATCTGGCATTGAGGAGAAGATTGTAATTCAATAAATGGTAAATAATCGTAACCGAGCTGTTCTACTTCTACACTATTCAAACCACGAAAATTTTAACGAATCAAGTTAACTTTGCATAAAAATTGCTTAGGTTGCCTCCAGTAGCTGCTCATGTTTTTATGTCTTTTAGCTAGACATTGCTGTATAGTATTTTCTCATTTCAGCCATTCTATCCATCTCTTCAAATCTAGGACTCTTCCTCATTTTGATCTTCTCTAGGTAGTGTTTAGGCCTCGGCTCATTACTTACCAAACTTATCTCGAAATTGGTTTTAGTGTTCTTGCTCGAAAGTGAATTGCACTACGTATGTGTGGATGCCTCTCCACCTTGATTTGAGTTTTACTGGAAAAAGTTTGAGCCTTGAATTGTACAACAAGTTAGACCTACTTTGTACTCTTTCGTTAGAATCTTAGATCGTACACTTTTTAGTCTTTTCTTTTGTATATTCTGTGGCATTATCATGGCTTCATTTCTAATCTCAACACAATTTATTAAATTGGAGGAGTCTATTTTATTCTGACCGGAAGTAAAGTTCGACTTTTTATTTACCCACATTGGCTATACTCAAGATTCAGGGTAGATGAGCATTGTTTTCCAGACAATTATGTATGGGGACATTCGATGGGGACTTAAAAGCAGTTATAAACTACAAATGTCGCAACTTTGGTGTCTTTTCCTATGCATTAATTGTCTTTCAAGAATGTTCTTGATTTCTCGGATATTTCAACGCGTTTATGGCACGAGGGTGATAAGCCAAACTCGGCATGCCAGGCTCCATACTGCTCATAAGTTTTGCAAATAGCTTGTTTGCATAATGGATTCCCCTAAATGGAGTTATAACGGTTCAGGGGCTTGAAATAGCTCAAGATGTTTGAATAAACCCTTGTTGTATTTGGCAGCATCATTTATCTGGGGCAAGCTATGGCTTCAACCCATTTGGATACATAATCCTGGCCCCAGGAGAATATATAAGTTTCAAATGAGAAGGTGAAAAAGGCCCGTGATCCTATCCCCCATACTGCAAAATCTACACCACCCATAGTCATACGAGGAGGCATCTCATTTTCTTCTAATGATGTTTCCCATTCTATAGGCATTTGTCACAATATTTGATACATTCATAACAATCTCTAAATAAAGTTGTGATAAAAACTTATTTGGAGGAATTTTACGAGTTGTTTTGTCCTACGAAGTGATGTCCTGTATAATTGAAGATGACATTTATCCCACAGTATTTGTTTTGTCTATGGTACACATCTTCTAATAATCTGATATGATCCTCTTCTAAAAATCAATGGGTCATCCCATATATAAAGCCTAGCATAAGTTCTCAGCTTTCTTTTCTACCGGTAGTTGAATTCTGGTGGCATAATTCTACAAGCCAGAAAATTTACAATATCAACATACCATGGTGTTTGAATTGACAATTGACAATGCTGCTCATCAGGAAATTTCTTTTTATTTTTGTCCCTCTTTCCTCTTCAGTAGATTTTTCCATTCTTGACAAGTGATCAGCTATCACATTGTCACTCCCCTTCTTATCCTTTATTTATAGATCAAATTCTTGCAGTAGTAGTACCCACCTGATCAGCCTTTGCTTAGCATCTTTCTTTGCCATTAAATATTTAATTATTGCATGATCAATGTGTATGATGACATGAGAGCCTATTATATGGCTTAGAATTTTCTGGCTTAAAAACCATTGCTACCATCTCCTTCTCTATAGTGGAAGTAGTTCTCTTGTGTGCCTTCTTGAAGAGTTTTGCTGGAATAGTATATAGCAGAAAATGTTATATGTTCTTTGTCCACAGCTTGCTCCACATTGCATAGTTACTAGCATCACATATAATTTCAAACTTTTGTTCCAGTCTAGTATTGCCATGATGGGAGCTGTAACCAATCTGGACTTAATTTCTTCAAATGCAGATCTGCATGATTCATCAAAATCAAATTCTGCATCTTTTTCCAACAACCTGCATAATGGTCTGGAAATTTTTGAGAAGTCTTTGATAAATCTTCTATAAAATCTAGCATGTCCCAAAAAACTTATAATTCCCTTCACTGTTGTAGGTGGTAGCAGAGTTTCTATAACAAATACCTTAGCTTGGTCAACTTCTAGCCTAGCTGCAAAAATTTGGTGTCCCAAGACAATTCCTTATGTTACCATGAAATGGATTTTTTCCCAATTCAAAGCTAAATTCTTGTCTTAGCATCTCTGTAATACAGTCTCTAGATTTTAAAAACTGATAACTCAAAGCGGATCTGCCTGTGAGAGTCATCCATAAAAATTTCCATAGCCTCTTCCACCAAATATGAAAATATGGACATCATGCACCTTTGGAAGGTGGCAAGAGCATTACATAATCCAAATGGCATCCTTCTAAAAGCAAAGGTTCCATAAGAGCATGTAAAAGTAGTTTTTTCCTAGTCCTCGAGACTGCTGTGGCAATTTGATTATACCCTGAATATCCATCAAAGAAAACAAAAGTAAAGTCAAACCCCGACACATTTAGCATCGATCAATAAGGGTAAGGGATAGTGTGATCCTTTTACGGTTTTGATGTGTTCAATTTTTCGTAATCAATGCACACCCCTCCATCCTGTCCGCAGTTCTTGTTGGAATCAATTCATTCTTCTCATTTTTGATCACAATGAATCCACCTTTCTTGGGAACCACATGAACTGGGCTTACCCAAGGGCTGTTAGAGATTGCATAAATAAATCCAACATTCAACCATTTCAACACTTCTTTTCTGACAACTTCTTTCATTACTGGATTCAGTCTTCTTTGATGTTCAAAGGAGGTCTTTGCATTTTCCTCTAATAGGATTTTATGCATACATATGGAAGGACCGATTCCTTTCAAATCTTCTATAGACCAAGCAATGGTTCCCTTATATTTCCTGAGAATTTCCAGTAGTTTATGTTCCTTGTGCTATGTCAAGTCAGCTGATATAATTACTGGTTTAGATTTTTCAGCTTCAAGAAAGGCATACTTCAAATGTTCAGTTAATTCTTTTGGAATTAAACCCTCCGAGCTTGTGTTTACTTCTGAAACCTTCCTTTCATAACTACTGGATTTTTTTGCACTGCTTTCATCAATATTGAGTACTGCCTCTTTTAATTAAAAATTGGAGTTTAGAAATTCAACATTAAGATACTCAAGATACTGGAAATTTATCTCATTTTCATTCATTGAACTTTGAATCTTACAATAATTTATCAGTTCATAACTGATGGGAACTTTTGTTTCTATAATCTTACAATCAGTATTATCAACTTGTCGTTTCAAACTCTGATTGAGATTGAAGTGCACTGCCTCATTTCCAACCCTGAGAGTAAGCTCTCCTTTCTTTATCTCATTTGCTCTGTGCAGGGGAAAGGTCTTCTAACGATAGTGGGACTTGTTCATCTACTAATATCAATGCTAAAGTCCACAGATGAACTATTGGTAAGCCATAAGTACCTCAGTTAGATCTAGGTTTGTCTGCATCTGGGTAGATGTGAATTCAGCTCTAAACAGTCTCATGACTCTGATAAAATAATAAATTAGTGGTGCTCTGGGAACCCACAGTCTTCCATTTCAAGATTCTGGTGATGTGTGCCTAGATGCATTTTGATGTTAGCTAGAATGCTCTGTGCTGCAGGTTATCTGTTTCTTTCTTTCTTCTTAATATTACTTTTTGCTCAGTATATTCTTCATGAATTTAGCCTGAGTCAATACCTCTAAAAAAGGGATATTAACCTCTATTTTCTTGAACATGTTCAAGAATTTAGAGAATTTCTCTTCTAGCTTAGCTTTCTACCACATCTGAGGGAGTAAGCTTGAACCTTTTTTTTCTTTCTTAGATCTCCCCCTTCAGCTGGTTGCTTTTGCCGCACTTTTGATGTTCTCTCTTCTTCAGTAACTTCTAAATCGTACTGCTTTATTTCTTCTCTAATTTTTGTAAGTTTTTATTCCTTAGTCTTTTTCTTTTCATTTCTTCTTTCTTCTAGTTCTCTACCACTCCTTAGAGTCACTGCCATATAGTCTTTAGGATTCTTCTTAGTATCACTTTGGAAAGCATCATTTGATTGGTTGCATTTACTGAGGCTAGGCCCCCTTCTTGTGTCTCGATTTTTCGAGAGGCATTGTGTTGGCCTGAAGTACAGTTGTGTTTCTGGAATCTTTTGCTAGCTTCGACAAACTTTTTGTTCGTATATTAACAATTTTTTGTTTTCTCCCATAAAGCTTATCATACGTTCTTAGTGGCTATTTTGTTGCTGCGTCGCTTGAAATCATATTGACCATCTTTCTTATTGATAATTCTATGCGAGGTCTCTCTATCCTTAACGTCTTCTGCGGAGTCCATATGAGAATTTCTCATGGTTTCTGGTGGTG
Organism: Tetrastigma voinierianum; assembly: GCA_016808115.1. Lineage (NCBI taxonomy): Eukaryota > Viridiplantae > Streptophyta > Magnoliopsida > Vitales > Vitaceae > Tetrastigma > Tetrastigma voinierianum. Next base: position 83,933 of record JAEQBH010009122.1, read on the forward strand.
TCCCCAGTGAGTAGAAGATTTGTATTGGAGGCTTAAAGTTGTAACTCCCCATTGCCATTGATAAAACTAAAACTTCCTCTGCGTGATAAGGACCAGAAATCTTGAGCAAGTCCTTCATCATTCAAAACTCTTTGGTGATCTTCCAGCATTTCAACTAGATGAGCATCTTAGGTTGCTTCTTTCTTGCATGCTAACTTTGTTCATCAGAGCATCTCGTTTTGCCTCTATAGCTAACATTTTGTTCAGCTCTATCACACCACTTCCTCTCAGCTTGCTACTGCTCCTTGAAGTCTCAGATGGAGCTTTGTAGTTGCTCTTTTCTAGATCTTCTATTAATTGATTTACCTCTTCAGCACTTTTTCTCTTGAATGCTCCACAACAGGCTATATCTATGATCCCTTTGGATGTGTAGTTCATGGCATGGTAGAAAATATCCATTTGTGTGATATGATCAATCCCATGCATTGGAAATCTCTTGAGCAGCTTCTTATACCTTTCCTAGGAATTATAGAGACTTTCATCTTCACCTTGCTTGAATATAATGATTTCTCCCCTCCTCTCTCTCTACGAGTTTGGAGGGAAAAATATACCTGGTCTTTAACCGGCTCATCCTAAGTGTTCAGTCGAAGGGAGTGATTCAAGGCAACTTTATGGCGCTGTCTCCATGGGAGAAGGGAATAAGCTCTGACTTAATCCTCGGGTCTACTTTATTTAACTTCCGCAGTGTTGACCATTCTAAGAAACCTACCCATGTGCTCATTGGGGTCTTCTTTAGAATGACCGGTGAAGTAGATTCTCTTGGACCATAGGTGAGATGTAAAGTCTTGAAAGCAAACTCAAAATTGTTGGCTTCCAGTGTAGCATTTTGGCATTTCACTTGAGAATAATCATCTCTAATAACAAGTTTTCAAAAATCTTCCATAGTTCTTTGCCCTTAAGGTGCATCCAGCTCCTCGAGTTGGAATGTCTTTGTTGCTGTCTCCCTATCTTGCCATTACCATTGTGACAAATTTGACTTTCTTCAGGTTTTTCAGTGTCCTTTCCAATTCAGTGTCCAATGGTACAAATTATGATTCTGGTTTTCCATGCATGTGAGGACTTCCTGAAATGGAAACACATTGAAATCAAATAAGATCAGTAGATATACGAAATATATTATGATGTTTTGTTAAAGATCGGTAAATGATTCGATACCTTTACGGTTAAAACTATTTTTTCAAATTTTTTGATAAAAGTAAAAAGAAAAATGTCAAAACTAGAAAATTTATATTTGGAAAAGATTATTAATCTTTAAACTCCATTTTCATTTCGATCCGACATACTTGATGCTTTAAAAACTTTTTATTTGTTCTTGACATAAGACCAAAAACAAAACAACTGATTCTTGATAATGTTGTTAGGACAAATTTCCGACATAGCTTAAAAAAAAAAAAACTAAATCAGTTCTAAACAACAGTGCCAAAAACTTGTTGATTGTTTTTAAACATAGACCAATAAAACAAGCGATTCTTGATCTTGTTCTTCCAGGACAAATTTCGGCATAGCTTCGAAAAATAACTTCGTCAGTTTTCACGAACAATGACACGATAACTTGTTGAGTAAACCAAACTATGAAAAATGTTTTTTGCCTTATATGTAAAATGCTTCATTTGAAAATTGGTTCGGTCTAGATCACTGCAAGTGCACAGGTCATACAAGTAATACAATGTATTTTAAGTCCATATATCATTCACACTAGGATTGATTAGAAAAATTTAAAGATTAACTACTCTCACTACTAAAGATCCTTACTATTTGAATGTCCAAAGATTAGGATAAATTTATCTTCATAGATAAAAAGAAATAAAAAACTAATGAAATTTCTAAAGTACATGATTAGAGAGTTCACTAGACTGAAATACAAGGGAAGAAAAACAGTGTTGTGACCATCACTTTGCGAGTTCCAAATAAGATAAAGTAATGGATGTGAAACTTGGAATTGTCCAAGAGCAAACTACTATAGAAATGGATTACACATTTCACTATCTAGTGGGTCTGAAGAGCTACTTGTAGGATTTGTTCATCTTTTAAGATCTGACTATTTTTATTTCTCAATACTTCACTATCATTTCTTAGGACTGGAAATTTCTTGCCCCCATAGACAGGATTTAACAAGCCCTTTCCAAAATAGCAGGTATCTCAGCCATCAATTTGACAATAATTTCCCCTTCCCTTGATTAGATCTCAGCTAACACTAGCTTGAAGTTATTCCTCTCAATTGAGGTGAAACCTTTCAGAATTAAGTTGCTAGATTAGTAAGTGGATCTTATGCCTTAGGCACACACTCTCGTTGTCACCCAGGAGGGAGCCTTGAAAACAAAGGTTAGATCATCACTAGTCATATATCAAAGTAATCTAAAAAGTGCATTAGTTCAAATAATATTAGTGTAATTTTACCCATAAGGGAATGCTCATTACTCTCAGGTAGTCTCAACTCTGTGTCACTTAGGGATTCTGAATGAGAACAATGATCTGACTCTTTAGGATAACAAACACTGATATTCAGAACAACTCAATGTAGGAGTAATACCAGTTAAATCACTCCAATTTTTTTACCCAAAACAACATTAACTCTTACAATCAATAATCCCAACAAAATGTTCTTCCCAGAAGGAGCTTAGCCTTTCAAATCTAGCTCACAAATCACAAGGACTAATTGATTAAATGAATTCATTTAGATTGCAATCAAAATTGAAGAAAAATGATATCCAGAATAAATTCCAGATTTTCATTTAAATTCAAAAAGAAATGAAATCCGATTTAAATGAATAGCTTGGAATTCTAGATCAAATTACTGCTCTAATCCTAAACGAAACTAAATCTAGAAACAACTGAAGGAAAAATAAAAGGAAATAAAAAAAAAATGAAAAGAAAAAAAAAATACAACGAGACTTCAGCTTTCCTAAAAAGCACAAAGACTTGATGAAAGCCGCTAGAAGTTGCGCACTACTCCTAAAAAGCTTCTATTTATAGGGCTCAGGTCTTGGGCCTAAAAATGAGGCGAGAATCACGCACTTAGCCCGATATTGTTTGCCTAAGCTGTTTAGGTGATGTCGTAATGTTGTCGCGACATCGGGGTTGTCGATGTTGTGGGTTGCAGCTGATGTAGCGACATCAAAAATCAGTTTGGCACTTCTCAGTTTCCAGTGATGAGTCCATGTCGTGATGATGTCGTGGCATGGAGATACATTGTTGTAGATTGATTCCAATGTCGTGACACTGCCATTATGGTGTTGTGACATTGTTGTGATGTCGCAACATAGTTGACTAATGCCCTTGCTTGTACACACTTGCCTAATCGCCGACATTGCTGATCAATATTTGCAACATTGGTCATGTAAGTTCATTATGATCACCTTAGGTTGATGTCGCGACATCATATCTTGTTGTTTTGAAGTCCTTTACCAATGTTGCAACTGATGTTGCGACATTTATTCGATGTTGCAACATTGGACTGATTCCAACATCCAAGTGATTCGGTCACGATGGGTGATCAAAATCAACAAAATTTGTATCCTAAACAATTCCTCCCGAGTAATGCAACTCTTTGCGATATAGATGGTTCTAGGGTCGGGCTGAGGATGGGTTTTCTTTGCCTGAAGCCAGGCTAACAATGAGGTTGATTTGGTGAATTAAATTTGGATTTTCAGCGGTTTTGGTAAGCAGAGGGGGGTGGATGATTTCACGAGGCTGAAACTAAAATAAGAAGAAAAAAATGAGGAGCAGGAGTGTCGGCGCCCTTTGGTTTAGGGTTTTAAGGCCTTGACATGTCCTTGGGTCTTTTTCCTGCGTTGGGGAGATGACATATAGTCATTTCCGAACGGTTCATTTAACTTCGACCTAAACCCTAAAATTTCCTTCTTGAAACATAGCATTGGCGGGCATAAATGTCCCTAACGGTGAGAACATATCTCGAAAACCTGCCACTACGTTAACTATTAGGAAACAACTAGCGGATAACCGGTGGATCTAGTGATAGCCTCCCGCTGTAACCAAAAAAACTTGCCAAATACGTTAGTGAGGGGCGTGCTTAAGAGATTTAGCTGTTGAGAGAAATGGGAACATAATCACACCCATACGTACGTCTGCGTTAAAAATGAGAGCGTGGAGGTTACCTCGGCTTGGGTTGCCCGATGGCCCTCCTCTTCCAAGGAGGAAGAGGTCCTAGCCAACCATCCTCTGAGTTGTCATCCTCGGAGGAATACTGGCTTGGCCAGAAAGGAAAGAAAATGAAAGAAAATGGGAAAAGGAGGAAGCAGCGGCGAAACTGCAACCCATTGTCTATTGCCAAAAGTGAAGTGATTTGAAGTTTGTATAGACTAAGGCTTATATAGGTGCTCAGTGTATATGAAATTACCAAAAAAACCAAAATCGGAAGACTATTACAAGGATAAAATGGGAAAAAACCAAAAACAAATGCAAATGAGGCCACACGGCGTAAAAAAAAGAAGCAAAAGCGGGCGTAGGATGAGCAGTCGGGAGGTGAGCAGTGTCGGGGTGCAGACGGTGCGTAGGAATTTCTGCGACTCCAATTTTACGTATTTTATGCTATTTTTTTCCTCTTGATCCCGATCTACAATGATAATTTGACTCGAATTCTTAGGTGCTTGGATCGATAGCAATTTCGAAGCATAAATAGCTTACAAAAACTAAAAAATTAGCCACAAATAGATAGAGTAAAATAAGCTAGGGACCTTGATGTACAAGAGTAAGGTTAATTAGAATGATTAGTACACAAAAGCACTCAAAACCTATAATAAATGGGGTTTAAAATAACTTTTGGGCACTTGCTAATCACTAAGGCGCCTTGATGCGATGTCGCGACATTGACATGTTGATCACTCATTGTTGTTTCGACATTGCCTTAATAGGTCTGATCTATTAAGTTGCTGTCGCAACATTGAATCTTGTTACTCTGAAGTACTTTGCTAATGTTTTTATGTGATGTCGTGACATTTATTATGTGTCGCGACATTTGACTTGTCTCATCACTCAGGTTACTTTGATTGAATGTCGCGACATTACCTATCTGATGTCGCGACATTGGACGTGTAGAGCTTCAGTGTTCAAGCTTTAGCTAATGTCGCGACATTTAGGTCAATGTCACGACATTGAATGATTGATCTTTTTCTGCGCAGCGATGTCATAGCCATGGTCGCGACGTTGGATGATTACTATAATTTGATTCTTGGAGTTTGTTATGATGTGCTGACATTGTTGTATCTTTGCTTTCCCTTCTTCAGTTGATGTCGTGACATAGCCATAATTTCAAGACTTTCTCCACATATTGTTGTGACACTTAAACCTGCTGAAGTGATGTTGCAACATTGGCCCCTTTGTTGTACCATGTTGATTTGCTTCTGCTCATTTTATCTTTAGTGCATTTTCGTCTTTAGTTTATAAGCCGAAGAATTTGGGTGAAAGCTCACAATTGCGCATTAAACTACAGACTTTTAAGCGTAAATATACTTGAAAAATAGACTTAAAAATAGATGAGTTTTGGAGCTAAATCAAATATACACACAGGAAACATCAACATTCCTAAAAAGAATTTGCATAAGAGGTAACTTTGGCGTATTTGTTTCTATTAGTCTATATTAAAATGTCAAACATAAAAATTTGAATTTAATTATTCCTTATTTTTGAAGCTGTCAATCAATTAAAAAAAATCAAATTGATTGAGATAAATATATCGAAAATTCTGTATGCATATAAACCATACAAAAACTATATATAGGCTTTAGTCAGCCTCTTGGAAATTGGGATAACATTGCAACCTTGAGGCCATAGGTTCAATTTACATAATAGAAGTATAATCAAAGAATTTTTTTATTAATTCAATAATCCATGAATATTTTCTTTAAAAAAATTAATAAAATTCACAAACCCATAATTTCCTAAATGCCCGTGTGCAGTCAAGCCATGATATGTCACAAACCCACAATATGTTCCTCAAAATATCCGAAATTAAATCATGTAATGGAGAATATAATTTCCTTAAAAATAGAATTTGAATTCAACTCGGTGCTTCGTGAAAAAATACATAAAATAAAAAAACACCTTGGTTAAAAAGAAGGGAAATATTTCCTCAAAATAAAAAACTTAAATAAAATCAATTGTAATCCGAGGATTATCTGTAGGAAAATATTTCAAAATCAACTACAAAAATATTTCAAAATCAACTGCATGGAATTCAAAATCAACATGGAATATGGATCCATAAAAAAAAAAAAAAACCGATCACAGCATATTCGTGCTGCACATTGAAGGTACGAACCATGTTTCTAATCAATTCATGCCTCTAAACAAGGAACTAACCATGCCTAAATCGGGAAACCACGAAACATATCAACAATACTTAAATATTTTCTAGAAATTGCATTAATAATTAATGAAGCTTCCTTTTGTTTGCAAAATTAAATTTGGTATGATCTAGTAATGGGGGTTAGGCCCTGGCCCCGAGAGCTAGCCCGAGCCCATGAACAATAAAAGTACCCGGATCCCATTTTGGAAACAAGCTGGTAGAAAAGTCAAGGGTATTTAGAAATTTTTTAATTTTTTAGAAGTCAAACGAACGCACTGCTATCAGTGGAAGTGTATGAGTTATTTGCAGACGTGGAATTTCCTTGAAGAACAAGACTCCCTAATAGAGGTGTTGATGAAACTCTTGAGGAACAAGACTCCCTAATGGAGACATGGATAAATTCTTGAGGAAAAAAACTTCCTTAATTGAAGAAGTGTGTAGTATTTTCAAGAAGTGGAGAAAATGGAGACTCTAGGCAGCAAGTTAAGACATTTATAAAAGGAGCAAAAGAGGGAACCAATAGGAAACCAATTAATTAATAAATCAATCAACAAATTAACAAATCAATTGACTTAAGCAAATCCTATCTTTTCAATCAGCTTTCGTCAGTGTGGGTACCATGGTCTTTAGACACCTACTCCAATAGGGCTGGGCCGCTTGGCCCATGTTGTAAACGAGGCCAAGCCCTTGCAAAATATGCCCAGAAGCTAAGGGGCGCTGGGACAGGGAGAAAATCTAAAAGAAAGTCAGGATGTCTTTCCATAGACTAGCTTCAAGACGGCCCGTCTACAATTTTAAGTCCCCAAATCGACCATCCTACTGCATATGGGAAGTTCTTTATGGATAAGTATATGAAGGTGGAAAATACGCAAAAATATGTTGCTAATTCGAATTTCCAGTTCCAAATCTATTTGCCATGAAAAGATTAATCCTTGAAAAGGAAGAATTAATCCTCGATAAGGAAGGAGAGATTTTATCCCTAAGATTAAGAGATTTTCTTTCCAAAAATCAAGGGGAGATTCGTGAACCATTTTCCCGCCTCATCCGGGAAGATCTCTCACAAGGGGAAAATGCTTGATTCCAAATGTAATGTACTTTTTCTTCTTCTTCTGCATCTTTTATTTGATGAATCATCGGCGCTTGCCATTGTCACTTGGGATTGTAGTTTTATAGGTTCATATTGTCTTTGTTGATCCCGGGAGGATTGAATGATTGAGGTAACAACAATTGGCGCTATCTGTGGGAAATAATTAGAAAGTCTTGTCTATAGGCTGCAAGGGCTTGGCTCCAATGATTGTTTAGTAGCCCTTCACCACCTAGACCTCTGTCGATTCCCCCTTTCACGTTTGATTTATCTGAGGTAGTCACAATGTCATTGTCCAGATGATCCAATTTCAGAGGATAATTCCTCCATTGGGTGAGACATGGAGAGGAAAGCAGAAGGTAAGCAGGCAGACGAAGGAGCTACCCGAGGCCACGACCGGCGCCTGGGGAGAATGACGATTACGGGCCCCAGTTGAAGAAAAGCCCACGATCAGAAGATGTATTAAACGACGATTAGCGTTGTAGAAGCTTGTCGCCCTCGATAAAGGGGAAGGAGCTCCTTTGTTCCTAACAATGTTGATACCCAGGGGCAGCCGAGTTGTCTCGGGTAGTTCCGCGTCTTTGAGTCTCACCAAACCGAGAATGCTTCCGGGATGGCACGAGAAGGCGAAGTCGTGCGAGAGGTCTTCATCACCACACTTTTGAGATCTTGATTTGATGGCACGTCTTATAGGGCAAGGAGGGAGACAAGTAGGTGGTAAAACCAGCTAGTTCAAGGCCTTGGCAATGCGTCAGTACTACCTGAAGGCACGATGCCACCAATATTGC
>JAEQBH010009123.1:0-89834 GCA_016808115.1 Tetrastigma voinierianum
AACGAAATAAGAAAATCCAGATACTGATAATTGTCATGTCTTTTTAAACTTAATAGTTAGAACGCTTGACCAACCAAGTTAGATATGTAGACTACTCTTTTACACAACATAACGTTGCAATAATTAATAGATAAAGTTTGAAAAATGCAATGTTTTAAAAGCAGAAACCTTGAATTGGTAGGCGAAAAAGTTATCGGTTCACGAGTTCCTTTGATAAGATTCCTTGATTGAACCGATAACGTAATAAATATATTATTTATATTTTAAAATATATAATTTATAATATTTAAGATATTATTTATTATTATTTTATATAAATAAAGTATTTTAAAATTTATTTTAAAAAGATGTATAGTGTTTAAATATGAAAACATATTAAAAATGGAAATAAACTATTTATATAAATATATAATTTTGATAATATATAAAATAATCACAATGACAAAAGTGGTAGAGTGAATCTTTTAACCTTCGATGTTCGAATCAGTAAACCTGCAGTATTTATTATTAATTTTTTTTAGTTTTCTAATTCTAAGTAAAACGACATCGTTTCGATGTAAAAAACATCAAAACAACGTCGTTTTAACTTGAAAAACAAAAAAAAAAAAATTATGGGAACCAAGCGGTTGGCCAGTAGAGTTCATCGGTTCTATCGGGTTCGATCAAAAGCGGTTTTTGTATTGAATTTGGCCGATTTTGTGGCGGTCGGCGTCAGGCCGGCCGGTCCGATCAGTTTTAAAACATTAGAAAAATAACAGAAATAACGGTTTGCAATTCAAATGGAAGCGAATGAACCATCTCTCGTCTATATATATATATATATATATATATATATATATATATATATATATATATATATATATATATATATATAACAATTAACTTATATATTCAATAGTGTATCAAATTGTTGTCTATAAATTCTAAAAAAAACTCTTTATTTTTAGGAAATGGAAAAATTAAATTTTAATAATATTATGAAAATTGATGATGCTTTTTTTAACCAGAACTGGGCTGGAGCGTGTTGGGATCGTTGGGCTGGTTTGCTAGCACTGGACGTTGGACTCATTTGCAAAAACAAGAAACAAAGAGGATCGACGGGGGCTCGCCCGTTGCCGCTCCGATGCCTAGAAAAGATCAACTGCTTAGAGGGCGAATATTATGCGTACCTTTCACTGAGGGGATGACTTGATATATATATAGTGTATGTTTTCCCAATTTGAGGGTAGTAAGGATTCTTTCCCATTAGATGAGATATTTTCTGCCTTTATCGGATTTAATAAGGGATATTGAAGGGAGCGGTTATTAGAAATTTATCCTTCTCCCTTATTGGTGAGATCCGGTTTGATATGCAGGATAAGCTGTTTATCGTGAATTATCTTATTTTCCTTGCTGGTGAGATTTAGTTGGATTCACAGGATAAGATGTTATGGGGGATTATTCTACTTCCCTTATTAGCGAGATTCAGTATGATTTGCAGGATGTGGGCCTTCTCAATTATCCATATTGCTCCGACCTTTGGGAGGCGGTAGGCTTTCATTTTGGGGCGCTTGCGGGGGCCAGGGTTTCAGGCTTGTCTCTTCTTTTTTGGGCTTAGCGGTGGGCTGCGCCTATTTTCAAACCACATCGATTTGCCCCGATACTTGAGTATGGTGTGCGTGACGAGGTTGTAGTTTCGTATCGAGTGTGAATTTCCACGTGTTTGCTGGGTTTTGCATCAGTTAGGGCTGTGCGCCAAGGCGGCCCAGAGAAAATTCCAATTTTCGGAAAAATGGCAAAATCGTTATTTCAATCAAAATCCTGAATTTTTCTAGATCTCGGATGATGAAACGGACTCCACCGTTAGAATCGTCTTGTGAAATCTAGCTAATACGTCGAATTTAGAGACGGTCGAGATTCCGTTTCGAGGGCACAGTATGGGTGCCATAAAAGGGTTTAAGAGACATGTGACAAAGTCCTTTTCTTACGTGCTCTTCATGTGACACGTGTTCTGCGTAGTGAGATGATGGAAATGGACGGCCTAGATAGTGCAAAGTGGCAAAAATCTAGAAAAATGGGACATAAAGGGAATTTTAGAATTTGTTAATGAGGAAAGGACAAAATTGGAATAGTGGTCATCTCCTACATTCAAAAAGGCCAAAAACGCGCGGAGAGAAAAATGGGAGATGCAGTGGCTTAGATTTTGTGATCTTTTTTAGAGAGAGAACACCTTCTCTCTAGAATTCCGGCCGATCGGACCGTCGATTTTCGACGGAGCAATAAGGAAAGTTGCTCTACGTGGCGAGGACTACGCGTGGGCACCAATTTGGTGGAGTTCCGAAAACTCCAAGAGGTATGGATCATTCCCTACTTGTGTTAATCCTTATTTAAGAACCATGTAAATGGTTAGGAACGTTATGAGGCTTGTTTTAGCCGTGAATTTGGTCTCAAAAACTTTGAACCGAGTGGAGAAAATTCATATTTGAGTGGTCGTGAACAGTAACCCGAGGTTTTACTGTTCACGTGAATAGTGATATAAATTTTTTTTTTTTTTTTTTGTGAAAATGTGTTTGGTTGAGTGATTAAAATGAATTTTTCGTGTTTAAATTAGCCCACATGTGAGCTAATTTTGGTGTAGTCAAATAGGTGAATTGCATAACATGTTTATATAATTTAATTATGTTAATATATATATGCATGTAGATATGTTAGCATGAGCGTATTGAAATTGGCGTCGTCGTTAATATCTGGCCAAGGCGTACAAAAACGATAGGAATTGAGTGCATGAGGTGGTTTCTTGAGAGAATTGTTTCGGAGGGTTGACCAATAATAATAATTAGCCAGTGTGTCATTACAACATCGGGTTGTCCGTATAACATCAATCGTTGGAGTCGTGAATTGATATATATGGGAGGATTGCCACCGTAGATTATCGGTCGATCCACTTGTTATTTATAGGTTGTCCACGGTTAAAAACAAATACCTTTGTTTGGAAATGGTTCTCATACATGGCTTAGGCAAGTATAAGGGAGTCGGTGAGGACACGGGACACGGGGTCGATCATGTAGACATTCGAGTAGGTTCATGTAATTACTTGAATGTGTTTGTTTATCGTACATGCGCAGGTGAGGAGTAGCAGTAGCAGGAAATTATCTCTCTTTGGGCTGCTCACCTGTCGAGGGATCATCATTTGGTATAAGGCGTCGGGGCGGCCTCATTAGAGGTCGTTTGAGAAGAAAGCCGGGTTGTGGCTTTGGTATCTTTGTTGTATAACATGTATTAGAATTGCGCATTTTAATATATGTTTGTATTAAGAGTAATTTATTAACTCTTGAACCATGTGAGATAGTTGGTTGGATATTTTGTGAGTATTGATCACGGGGGCCCAAGTAGGCGAAGATTATTTTACTCGTGTGGGCCCGCGTGTGGTCATTGTCATTGTTAGGACGGTTTTGTACTTTGGGTAGAGCTCCCCATCGAAGACTCTGCCCAGTTTTAGTGAGTAGTGTCGGGTTCTGGGTTCCGCAGTTCGGCACGGGTTGGCCAGTTGTCAACAGACACCTCGGTTTTAGGGCGTCACATTGTCGTCGTCATATGCTTTGTGATAATGATGACTTTTCGGTTCTCGCACTCATTTCTTCCAATTCTTTCAGTTTCTTTCTGTTTCTTCCGTAGATATCCTACGATAATTAAATGCTTTGTGTTGTTGATCCTGAAGCTTTTTCTTTGCTTTTAGTGAGTTCGGACTTCCCTTTCCCTTAGTATTCCGTCCGGGCCTTCTTCGTGGGAATCCTTTTTTGGCGTCTTGCTTGAGATAGCTTTTTTCGTTCTATTCCTGGGACGGGTGCGTCTTTCTTCCTTCAGTGTCTTTTCGAGTAGTACTGCGAGGCGCTAGGGCTAGATTGGCTAGGTTTTGTTCTTACTACTTGTTATTACCATGGGTCCGGGTCGCTCTTCTTCCTTGCGCATTGGAGTTGACTCCTTGGTTGCTGCCGGTTCGGGAGGAGTGGGCGGCGGCGCCTTCAGCCGCTCAAGTGGGTTGATCTCAGGCGCCCAGGGGCCCCACTTTCCACTTGAACAAGGGTAAGGGGAGAATTGACAAGATTAAGTATCCCGGGGGATCGGAATATCTGAAGTCCGTCGTGTAGAATGCTTTGGCGGTGGGACCTAGCAAAGTCGGACCCTTGTATGGGGCCACTTTCGCCAGGCGTTATAGGCCCCCTTTTGGTGTTCGGGTCTGGTCCCCCAACGTTTTGACCTCTTACGTGGTCCAAGTGCCCAAGATGGTGTGCTTCTTTGAAGTGGCCTTCGATAACGGCCTTCGCTTCCCTCTACACCCCTTTATAAAAGGGGTTTTACAACACGTCAATGTCTGCCATTCTCAGCTTCGTGATTTGGGGTATTCTGGTGGGGCGTGGATACTCTTCGGAATGAGGGTTTTGGTGTTCCCAGCATAGCTCTGTTCCTGGACCTTTTTAGTGTGAAGGAGGCCTCCGAGGGCTTTCTTTATCTATCCAAGTGTGCCGGTGCTCCTCTAATTATCACGGACCTTCCGTCCTCCCATAGACTCTGGAAGGAACGTTACTTCTTCGTTAGCGAGGCGCGATTAGATCGACCCCCTTAGCCCGGGGGATGATGGGCATTCCGTTACTGGACCACCCAGAGAATCGTGAGTATCGCTTTGTTTTAGTACGGTCTTTGTAGGCTCATTGGGTATCTCCTAGTGCATTGACTACGCGACTCTCGGTGTTCGACCGAATCCATCAGAAGATAGGTCATAATGCGGGGAGTTGGCTAAGTGTTCCCAGCGCACCTACTCGGGTGATCGGGTGGATATTCCTGGTCCTTCGAGGCTTAGGGTTTTACAGCTCTGTTTAGCTGAGGCCTTCACCTCCTTGGCTATAAATTCTCTCGGGTCGGGCCTTAGTTGCCAAGCCCGCAAGGGAGGCTTACGGCTCAGTTGAGACGTTGTCGGAAGTCTCGGGCGTGGGCGGAAAACCGGACCGTTGAGAAGGATCGCCGGCAGGGTAAAATTCGAGAGTGGGGGAGTCCTCTTCTTTCCCTTCTACCCACGTCCGAATATCGGGGCAAGTGTTACCACCTCTAGGCGGGAGTCCACTAAAGCTGCGAGTTCGCGACCCAGCTGCAGTTATAACACCCAAGGCAAAGACTCCTCGGGAAGAGCTGCTGAACACGGATTGGAGGTCATGCACATCAGCATTTTAGAATACCCCAGTGTGATGTTGAGCCACCTTCCTCGAGGCGGAGGAGTTGAAAGAGGAAGGGCTTGAGAAGGCGGCGGAGATGGCGATTCCTTGCTCCTGATATCGAGCTTGCGGCTAGTGCTGAGTCGTCCGTTCTAGATTCGACCTCGAAGGTGGTGCTGCGGGTTGAGGAAGCCATAGCTCTATCCCTCGAGGGTCGCCTGCGTAAGTTCCGTATCTTGCCGTGTCGACTTTAGCAGGTTGGTGTGATCTTTGTGTTGGGTGTGTGCAGTGGCTACTCATTTGAGAGAGTTTAGCCAAAATGCAGTCTGAATGAAAGTCAAAAGCCGCGAGTTTACAAAGAGCGGTGGCTTCCACTTGCGCCACGACCGAGCTACTTCTTGAGCCAGGGTGTAAAGTATGGTGAGGAGCGGTGAAGCTTAAGTCCGATTTGAGGCATACCTTGTCGAAGTATGACTCGGGCCGAGGTAGAAGAGGCTAGAAGCGGCTTGAGATCGGCGAAGTGAGGCTTCGGGGTTCGGGGGATGGGATGCGAGGTTATGCGGATGACTGGCGGAGGCCCGGGAGGCCAATTTGCAGTCTACCCGATGCGAGACCCCCGGATGGTCGGGGATGAGTTGACACGTCTCGGAAGGCGGCTGTGGGGAGTGCAGGGAAGGCTGCGTGAGCGCTAGAGACGAGCTGCACAACAAAACAACGTTGCTAGAGCCAGGCTCGTCATAAGGCTTCCGGGCTAATGTAGCTCACGGCGGGCGCGCTGACCAAGGAGTGCCATGGGTTGCGAGGGGACCTTCATAGGCAAGAGACTCTGGTTGTTCAGAAGGACGAAGTTATAGCGAGCTTGAGGGACGAAGCCTGTACTCAATGGGCTTCTAGGTGGCTTACCTTCGGAGAGGTTGTTCTTGCCTGCAGGCACGGACCTCAGCTTTGACATCCTTAGCGACGGGGAGGCGGAAGAGTCCTTTTCACAGGACTTTTATGGAGAACCAGACACCCCTGTTGGGGCTACTCCCATGCCTTTGCTCCTTCCTCGATGTGGATCTCCCACACATACCTTTGTTTGGTTGTTGTTGTTGTTGTTTTTTTTTTTTTTTTGGGTTGGGACCTAGGACATATGTAGCTTTTTCCTTAATGAACATTCATTTTTTATCTCACCCAGCTTCGCTTCTACTTACCTCTCTTCACCATTGTTTATTCTGTATGAAATGATTATTCTGATATAGCTGATGATTTGTTAATCCATCTGTTGATCAAGCCGATTAGGCTCTTGAATCTATTTGCTAGACTCTGACGTTGAGGCCTTATTAATTTATTGAGCTGAGTCGCCGAGCTTTCAGTCGCGAGGCCTTATTGGCTGTGCACCTTGAGTTCTTGAGGCTCCTGTGGCCCCGAGGCCTTATGAGATAGCGCTGGTAGGCCCGGCTCTTAGGCTACATAGCTGAGTAAGACTAGTTGAGCTCTTGGATGAAATTTCTTGGGCTCCACAGGCATTGAGGCACTTATGGGCTAAATTAGCAGTGAATTGACTCTTGGGTGTGGCTGGCGGAGGCATAGTTAAGCTCTTCAAGGCGAAATTTCTTTGGGCTCCTGGGCCTTGAGGCCTTATGGGGCCTAAGTGTACGAGTGGGGCCCGACTCTTTGGGCTGCGTGGCTGGCGAGTGGTTAAGCTCTTCAAGGCGAGCTCTACGGGCTCTGAGCGATGAGGCCTTATAGGCTAAGTGTGGCTGGGCGGGGCTCTTTGGTTGCGTGGCCTGAAGCGGTGGTTGAGTTAAAGCTCTTCAAGCGAAATTTCTTGGGCTCCTGGCGCGAGAGGCCTTATAGATAAATTGTGCAGTTGAGGCTGACTCTTTGGGCTGCGTGGCTTTGAGCTAGTGGTTGAAGGCTCTTCAAGCCGAGTGCTAGGCTCTGCAGGCGTTGAAGGCCTTATGGGCTAAATTGCACGAAATTTGAGGCCGGCTAACTTTGGTTCGTGGCGCAGTAGAATAGTTGAGTTAAGCTCTTGGCGAATTCTTGGGCTCCTGGGCATAGAGGCCTTATGGGCTAAATTGCCTGAGCTGAACTGACTCTTTGGTTGCGTGGCCTGAGTAGAGTAGTTGAGCTCTTCAAACTGAGATGCGGAGCTCCTGGGCGCTGAGGCCTTATGTGTGAAACCCCGAGAAAATCCAATTTTCTCAAAAATGGCAAAATCGTAATTTCGGTAAAAATTCGGAATTTTTCTAGATCTCGGATAATGACAGTTTCACGGGTTGGAATGAGTCTCATGAAATCTAGCTAACATGTTAATTTAAGTCGAATTAGAGGCAGTTAGGTACGTTTTTAAAGCGCGAGTCATCGATGCCAGAGTATAACTATATGTGATGTGAAAAAAGTCACCTATAACATGTACTCTTGTGACACATGTTGCATGAGTAGAGAAATGATGGAAAGCGGATGGCTAGAGATTGTGTAACGTGTCAAAATCCAGCAAAGGGACATGAATGGCATTTTGGAATTTGTAATGAGGAAAAGACAAAATAGCAAACGGTGATCGTCTTAACCACTAAAGAGAACAAAGCGTGAGGAGAGGAGAAAAGATGCGAGAGGCTAGGTTTTTGTGATTTTTAGAGAGTGATGACTTCTCTCTAGGTTTCGGTCAATCGAGGCGTCAGTTCTTGAACAAAAGAGCTGTTCTACTCGGCGATAGCAACACATGGGCACCGGTTTCTTGGAGTTTTGACAAACTCCGTGAGGTAGGGGTTTTATCCTACTTGAATTACACTTTGTTTAAGTGTTTTGTTGATGATTGAGTTGATTGAGCCTTTGTGGCGTTGATCGGTCCGAGCGGGACGAATTTTTGGAATTTTGAGCGGTTTGGAGCAGTCCACGGACTGTTTGGTCATCATGGGTGATGATTTATGCATTAATTCATGTTTTGGTGTGTATGGGGTCGGGTTTAGGCCATAGTTTGGAGTTCTAAAGTGGGATTCGATGTTGGGTAGATTGGCGAAAGTGGCTTGATGGCAGATGGTTTCCCTGTTCATGTGAATAGTGTTCATGAAACATTTTTTGTGAGAAAATGTGCTTTGATGGGTAATTCAAATTAGATGCGTATTTGTTAATTAACCATATGAGCTAATTTTTTAGTGTAATGGATTGAGTTGAACATGAATTGTAAGTTCTAATGCGCAAGACTTTGTATTAACACTAGAGTCACAATTATATGATATAATTGTGTGTGTAGGTCATTGGAGATGAGTTTGTGATTAGCTCAAGTGAGTTAATTTAGGTGATGGTTGACCAAAATTTGTATATTGGTGTAAATTATGTTGAAATTACATAACATGTTGTATGTGATTTAAATATGTTAATATATATATATATATATATATATTAGCATGAATGACATGAAATGACATAAAAGCGTTTCGTATGCAGAAGAAAGGGTGGCTAGAAATTAGGTGTAAGTGCATGACATGAATTTTCTGAAAAACGAACATGGTTGCGAAAGGAATTTCACAGGATGATTTTTCGGAGAATGGGGTTGGGAGACGGTCCAACAGATCATTTCGGATGAGGACCATGACTGTTACGGGAAGTTCTCCAACACATTCACCTCGAAGGGTAGTCCCATATTTTTACTGAAACTCGGTAGTGTATTTTGAACAAAAGTTTTGTTTGAAAATGGTATTTCTCATACATGGCAGAGCAGTGAGTCGGTGGAGACTCTCGAGACATGGGAACGAGCATTTAGACATTTAAGTAGGATCACGAATTTACTTGAGTGTGTGTTTACATTGGAGCATTGCATATGCACTTAAGTGGGGAGTAACCCATTTAGGGTAATTCCACTATTGGGCGATTAACTCACCATGTTGAGGGAATATTATTTCAGGTACAGGGAGCGTTCGAGGAGACGACTCAGTTTAGAGGCTAATTTTGAAGAAAGCCGGATTGTGGCTTTAATGTTTTGGGATAATATGTATTAGAATTGTAAATTTTAATATGTATTTATATTAAGAGTAATGTATAACTCTTGAATTAATGGAATATAATTGGTTGGAATTCTTATTTGGATGAGCATGATGCTAGGCCCAAGTGGCCATTTTATAAGTATGCCGTGATACGAGGCGTATAGATTTTCCGCCGTGTGGTGCTTTCAGCGGACACCGGATTTGGGGCGTCACATTATGGGCTAAATTGCCTGAGTTGAGTAGCTCGCACAGCACGAGGCAGACCAGCCCATGATGCTTTTTAACGGAGCGGAATTTGGAGCGTGTCGGGATCGTTGGGCCTGAGCTGGAGCCTTCATTTGGTAGGATCCGCTGCTGGGCGTTGGACTCCTCTGCAAAACAAAAACAAGAGGATCGGCGGGGGCTCACCCAGATTCTTAGCTGATGCTAAGTCGATTCTTGCTGATGAGATAAAAGATCATTTGCTTAGAAAATGAATGTTTGCGTACCTTTTCTTTGAGGATGAGTATATATATATATATATATATATATATATATATATATATATATATATATATATATATAACTCATATATATATATATATATATATAGTATGTTTTCAATTTTGAGGTTTGAGGTAGTAAGGTTAACTAGTTGGATGTGATATTTTCTACCTTTATCAGTTTAATAGGGATATTGAAGAGACAATTTATTGGGGTATCCTTACTCCTTTATTAATTGAGATACAGTTTGATATCACGAGGATAAAGCTGTTTATATTGAATTATCTATTTTAAATAACGGTGAGACAGTTGGATTCAGCGCTAATAAGATGTTATGAGTTATTCTACTTCATGTGATTGATCGATTTACGAGGATGTGGTGCCTGATTATCGAAATGATCGGCGCTTTTGGGGAAGCCAATTTGGGGGAACAGGCAGGGTGCTTTGAGGCTTAGGTGTTTAATTTTAGAACATCTCTTATTTAGACTTGTGAGAATTGGCGTATCATAGCCTATTTTCAAACCCTATCAAAAATATTTTTCAAACCAATTCCCAATTGTACTCTTAACTTTCTATTATATTAATCTGAAAATTATATTTAAGTTTCATTTGAGATAAATTTTAAACTTATAACTTTAATAATACAAGAAATAAAAATTATACTTTAATTTTATGTATTAGGAATAATTATTATTATGATATTTTTTGAAACTTTTAATTAAATAAAAGAAATTCCTTCACCATACCTAGAAAAAAACACTTATCAAAGGCCCACATTAAGTAATTAAGCCAAACAACAAACAATTTTAACACAAAAACATATTTGAGAGACTTTAAATAAAACTGTGAATTTGTTTTGAGTATAAAATTAATTTCCAAAATTAGTTTTATTTATTTTTTATTTGGCAAAAAATAGTAGAAATGAAGGAAGGTGTAATTAGTAGGAATGTGCTGCAATATTATAATGTGTATAGAATTTTAATAAAAATAAAATATGCATAATAAAATAAAATAAAATAAAATATATACATGAAAGGCCTTGCCGGCTTTTCAAACTTCAAAAGATGCTTTCTGTCTTGATAATATATATATAAAAGAATGCCATACATCCTTACTCAAATATTTAAAATTATTTTTATTTATTTATTATTTTAAAACTATTCACTTTCAATGGTTATTCTCCTCCCATATAAGATTAACTTTCCTATGGATATTTTTATAATTATTTTTTTAATAACCATGGTCTCAGTTCATTTACCTCAACTCATTCATTCATAATACTTGAAATTAATAATAAGTTAAATCCTCTAACCCTCAAGTTCCCATGGATCATTTTTATTCTTATCACTTCCTTCAATTGATTTTTTTCCTCAAGTTTAAAACTTCATTTAAAATTTTAACATTTATCTTAATAAAAATGATTTGTTTACAAAAAAGGAGTAAAATAATAATTTTTACCATAAATTTGCAATAAACAAGATTTCCTCTGAAAATCAATAAAAATAATATATATTTTTTCACTTTTATATATTTTATATTCATGTATGCCAAGGCTTTTTGATAATGTGGAAAATAAAGCATTAATTATATTATCTTTAAAAATTTATATAAAAAATTAAATATGTATTATGGTCCTATAGGATATACAAAGAAAGAAAAGGTAAATATTTTAAAATCAGAAAATCAAATATTATTTTTTAAAATAAGTATTTCCTTTAGGCTATTTTTCCCAATACTAAGGAGAATACAAGGTAAAGAAAATTTGAAGGAAAAGTGAAAGGAAAGGAAAATCGAAGAAAAACAAACAAAAAAAAAAGAAGTTAAATCTCACATGTAATTTTTACTTACCACTTTTTTTGAGAGAAAATAATAATTTTATTGTTTTAACTAGCAATAATAGATTGTCTCAAGCGAAGTACATTTGATAGTTGAATGCATACCGTTTGATATTATTATTGTGGTAAAATCATATGATTCCATTTTTGCGGAGTATATTAGCGGGTGAATTTGATTTATTGTCTTATCAGATATGCTTTACTCATCTGAATGCACTTTACACCAGCTGTGGCTGGCAAGGTGTCGGTTGGCTGACCGTCGGCGCAATGGAATCTTCGTGGATGTCGGATAACCAGACACCACTCATGAAAATCAGGCGAGTCTTCTTTGCCAGGCTGCCGAGTCTGAAGCGTGTTACGTGATTAACAACGCGGCAATGCGAAGGTCCCATTAATCACGTAAGTGGCCCACTTTGTTATGCGTCATGCTCTGAAATTACCTCATTTATATAAATGGTGTAAAGTTATTACAATAATCTTTACCAAAATATATCAAATTTAAAAATTTTTTAATGTATTACACCAGCGAAGTCTAAAGCCACAATTGGCTTTCTTCTAAAACAAACCTCTATTAGGCACCAGATATACTAACATCACAACTCACTGTGCAAATAATGATCATCGACGGGGTGAGCGTGCCCGATGATGATAATTCACCGATTTAGTTCTTTCTCCAGCTTAAGTGCGCGTGTGTAAATGAGGCACCTCAGCAAATATGTAATCCTGCTGAATCTACAAGTACCCGATCATGTCTCGAGGTCTCAAGGCTCCTCGCACATTCCTAAGTCAAATGCGAGTAAATGCGGTTTTTAAAATAAGGGTTTTGTTCTCGAAAACTTACTACCAGTTTGAAGGTAAAATTTGATGGACAACCTCAGAGTGAGTGTTGGATAGCCGCCAAGAAACGAGATTCAATTTTCAAGCGTGAGATTGTTTGGACAATCTTTTAACACAAATTCTCAAATCTTAAGTCAGAATTCTTTGGCAGCATTTTCGTTTTGTTTTTGCTTTCGTGTCATGAACTCACTTTCAATATTACAAGTTTAGGTCAATATGGAATGCATTATGCAAATTCCAAAATATTCTGCTTTAGCATATTTTCATGTATATATTAACATAAATAAATTCTGATTCATGTCATTCAAATTACAACAATAACACGAAAAATTAGCTCATGAGCTAATTAACTAATCAAGCAATTCACTTTTAATCACCCGAACCACACAAATCTGCAACAAAATCACGTGGTGAGTGAAACCTCCCGGATCGAAGCGCATTCACGGCCACTGTCAGGATTTTATTCACTTGATTCAAATGTTTTGAGGCAGAAATCCATGGCTAAGTCAAGCCTTGATCATCTAACCATTCACACTGGCTCTGGCCCAAAGAATAACCTAGTAGGAAGATCCTACTATCTTGGGTTGTCGGATTTCCACTTAAAGTCATCTTACACCGCGTGACCATATGCATGTCAGGTGTTTTTGTATTGCTCCATCGAGCAAATGGTCAGGCAGGAATCTATCAAGAAGTCCTATTTCTCTAAAATCTTGAAATACACCCTGCTCTGCGTTTTCTTTAATTTGGAGAAGAAAACTATTCCCAAACCACGTCATATACTCATTTAATCTTTTTCAATAAGTCTGCATGTGTCATGGTTTGGATTTTTTGACACATGGTTTAATCTAAGTAGTCGTTTCATCGTCTCACTAATCATGCAACATATGTCACATGAGTACATGTAGTAGGTGAATTTTGTCACATCACATGTCTCTCTAAGCCATTTTCTTAGGCACCGTGCCTCGACGTGAAATTAAAATGATCGGAATTTGGCGAAAATTATTATAGTAGCTAGATTTTGAAACGATTCAATTGAAGTCCCGTTTCTTCATCCGATATCTAGAAAAAATGTGGATTTTTACCAAAATGACTATTTTATCATTTTTCATAAAATTCGAATTTTTCCAGGTTTTACAAAAACATTGTACCACAGCGACAACAAAAAAATATCGTACCAAGACGACAACCACACGCTACATCGAGACGATGACTCAAACACGAAAAAACAAATGAAAACCTAGATCTTGTGGAATAACCACTTTATCGAGGAAGACAATTATAGAAAGATGTAAGACCCGAGAAAATTCCAAATTCTGGAAAAAGGGTAAAATTGTAATTTCGGTCAAACACCAAAATTTTTCTAGATCTCGGATGACGAAACGGATTTCACCGTTGGAATCGTCTCGCAAAATCTAGCTAATACGTCGAATTCCGAGACAGTCGGAATTTACATGTTTTTCAAGGCATCGAGTATCGAGGTCTTAGTAAAATGAAATGTGATGTGACAAGTGATACATAACATGTATTCGCGCGACACGTGTTCTGTAGTAGAGATGATGGAAATGAGATGGCGCGATAGTCTGAAATGTCGAAAATCAATTTGAAAGCCTTGGTGAATGGTTAAATGATAATAAGACGAATTAGCCAATAGTGGTCTTCTTCCTTAAGAAGCCAAAAGGAAAAACGTGAAGGGAGGAGAAATAGATGCAGAGAGATAGGTTTTTGTTTTTTTAGAGAGAGAAGGTGTGCCTTCTCTCTAGATTTGCGGGTGATCGGAACCATCGGAATTCTTCGGAACAAGAAGGAAAGTTGTTCTGGCGATGAAATCTGGCGTGGCTCAGGGCACAAGAAGTTTCGACAAACTCCGTGGTAGGGGATTTCCCACATCCTACTGCTTTACTCTTGATTTAAGAGCTTTATTTAATGTTTAGGTTGGGTTGAGGCAGGCAGTGGTTGATGGAGTCCCGAATCTTGGGCAAAGTTTTGGAAATTTATGAGACCCATTGTGCGATCCATAACAGTTTTATGAAATTTGTTTTGGGTGTTGTGTTGTAATTTGTGGGGAAATAAGTGTCTTGTGATGTGTGCGGGCCGGAAATGGCTATGAATTCGAGTCCACGAAGTGGAGCCGATGTTTGGTAGTGGTCGTGAACAATACTAGTGGTTTCTTACATTCACGTTAACGATTATTCATGAAATAATTTTGTGAAATAATGGGTTTGGTTGAGTAATTCAAATCGAATTGCTCGTAGTTGTAAATTAGTCAATGTGAGTTAATTTTTGGTGAAATTGATGATGAATGTTCATAACATGTTTTATGTGCTTTAGTTATGTAAATATATGCATGATGATATATTTGCGTGTGATATGAATTGTGTTGAAATGACATAATGCATTTCATATGCACGGGGTAACCTAGGAATTAAGTGTGAGTGCATGACATGGATTTTCTGAAAAACGAACATAGTTGCGAAAGGAATTTCACATGATGAATTCCGGAGAATGGGGTTGGGAGACGGTCCAACAGATCATTTCGGATGAGGGCCATGACCCATTTCGGAAGTTCTCAACACATTCGCCGGTAGTCGAGTATTTTTACCGACACGTTCGGTAGTGTATTTTCGAAAACAACAAGATTTGTTTTGAAAATGATGTTTCTCATACGTGGCTTGGCGGTGTGGGGATCTGATGGGACTCAGTTCAGTTTATTGATCAGTGTAAAGTCATTCAAAATAGATCACACACATTTACTTGAATGTGTTTACTTTAGACGTGCATGCTGTTAGGTGAAGTAGCCCATTTAGAGTGGTTCCATTCTTTGAAACATTAGCTCTGTCGAGGGTATATTTCGGTACGAGGAGCGCATGAGGTGATGGCTCATCCTAGAGGCCGATATTGAAGAAAGTCGGGTTGTGGCTTTGAGGGTTTTATGATATATACATTTATTAGAATGTTGTAATTTTAATATATGTTGTAAAATAGTAAAATTTTAAACTATTGAAGCTATTGTGTATAGTTGATGTATGATGATGAGTATTGTAGTATGGGCCCAAGAGATCGTTTTTACTCATGTTATCTCTGATGATGTTGATGATTGGGGCCAATTGGTTCTTAGGTAGAATACTGTACAAGGGAGGCTACTGCGATTACCGTGGTCGTGTGCGGTTGCTTTCAGCATTCCACGAGTTTTCAGCGGGTTATTGGTGGTCAACGGACGCAGTTTGGGCGTCACGGCTTGGTATCGAGAGGGACAGGTATCTGAATACCAGGGGCTCGAGTTTGGGTATCCATCACCACTTGGGTGGTACGATGTAAGTTAGGTATGAGATTACTTAGGAAGGCACGGAACAAAACTAGGACACTGCATGCATGTGTTTTAGGTGATTGTTTAACGTGTTTGGTGTGTGATTGTGTGATTTGATGAATGGTTGTGTGAATGATATGCATAACATGAATTGTTATGTGTTGAATGAATTGGGTGCTTAGGTAAATAGCACTTAGTGTGTTGGAAAATTTTTAGGAGTTTACAGTGTGTAAACTGGAAAAAAAAAATTTATAAATTTATTTGGTTTATTGGAAAATGAAAAAAAAAATGAGGTGAAGAAAATTGTTTTCTAAGGGTTTTTTTTGTAATGTGTAAAACTGAAGAAAATTGAATAAAATAAATTTTATAAATTTATTTGAATATTACGGAATATGAGAAAAAAAATGTATATATGACTTTTGGACATTTCCAATAACTGAAATAAATGAAAAAAAAAAAGATGAAAAACGAAAAAAAAAAAAAAGTCACGGAAAATTGGTTGAATGCGCGATAAAATTAATATTGTGACCTAGTCTTTATAGTGCCAATTATTATTGCAATAGGGAAGTGTATTGCGACTTGGGTGTATAGTTGGATAGGTTTTGTATTGCAAAATGAAGCAATAATTTGGGAGTTGTATTGCCTTTGTGTTGTGTTGCAATGGGTGTCACGTGTGAATTATATGCAACATGGGTGAACAGTGACCGAAAATTTTATTGCAATAGGGAGGTTGTTGGTTAGGCCATTGTATTTACCCAATACACCTAGATGTATTGAGTTGAGAGGCAAGGGCTATGGGATAAAGATTCTATCTGATCATTGTATTGTGACATGAGTGGCTTGAGGAAGTGTGTTGCAATACAACGAGGGTATTGTAGAGCTTAGTACACATTGTTTACAGGAGTCCTTTGTTTGAACCTTGTTCATGAACATTGTTCATAAACCACATTCCTGAACATTGTTCATAAACCTTGTTCACGAGATTTTTGAATTTTTTTGAAAAATAAAATAAAATAAAATGAGAAAATTTTAAAAAATGAAATTATCAAAATAAATTTTTGTTGATAAATATGATTTGATATATTGAATAAATTCAATATTGCCTATAAATACAGGACATAGTATATAAAATGTTTTTCGGTGTGTAAATAGTGTCTGGGGTTGTATTTACACCCATGGGATCACGTCATTAATGTTGCATGTTTTTGATTTGTGTTTATTATTTCCAAATTGCGTGAAAGGACATATACAGTGTGATGGATATGGGAATTATGATTACTTGCGGTTGTTCTTGCGAGGAAATTATATGCATGGTGTAATGCGTATAAGAAAAGGGGTAAATGTAAGGTTAAGAACTATGACCTTAGGAAGTTTGGATAATGAAATGAGCAGAGCTTAAATTTTATTTAAATAAATGAATTGAGTGGTTGGAAGTTAGCACCACTTAGGAAATAAACGGGTCAATTCATGGTTGTCAAGTCTATTAGTAATTGGCATGTGCATTGCTAGTTAGACTTAAATGAAAATTAAATGAATCTTGTAGCCATTCGACATGTGTAGATGGCTAGTCGAGGACGAGGATGTGAGGCGTCCACGAGTCTTGATCGGAACACCACCTGATATTTGATCGGCGGGCCTTTGTTGAATTTTGTACGTGTCTGACGGCGACTATAACATAGGCTGGTATAGCGGAATTAGTCGGGGAGGTCTTTAGTAACCTCGAGGTTTTAAGGAGCGCATCATCCTCAGAGCATTCACGGGGAGGGGGCAGATGGTGGCGAGACCATTGGTTCTATGCGGATCGAAGGTGTTAGAAGGTAAATGGAGTTACCTCCCCAGCCGCGACGGGGATCGGGCTAGGCTGCGTTCCGAGTAGAGGGTGAGAACCTTGAAATTATGGTGGAAATGGGCAAAGAATTCTGAGACCTAGAGTCGACATGGACGAGTTTCGAATTTGTTCATAGGTAAGTATTTTCTAGATCTTGCGAGACATGCGAAGGGTCGAGTTCTAGAGGCAGGCGGGTGATGATGTTGTGATGGAGTATGTGGCTGGATTCACGGAGCTAGCGTTTCTTGATGAATTACGTGGCCCACGAACACTGGCCCAGTTAGGAAGGATTCGAGAATGGGCTGAAGTTGTCCATTGGTGGGATTGTAGGACCGCCTACAGGACATAGACTCCATGGTTGGGACAGCCCTGACTATAGAGAGAGAGATCGAGGATGCTCGGGCTTTTCGGGATCTGAGTGTTGGTAGCAAGAGGGAGGATCAGCCTTCTTCTAGTTCGCGAAAGAGGCAAAAGACTTCTGCTTCACACGAGTTTAAGGACTAGGGCCAAGATTGGGCATCTAGTCAGCCAGGGTAGAGGATATGTTACTTCTGCCGACAGATTAGGCATATGAGGTGAGATTGTCCTAGGAGGCAGAGGTCTCATGGTACTCTAATTTGAGCATATAGAAGCGACGGATATCAAGTGCGTTTCTACTATTATTACATGTTGACTAGAGTAGCATTTAAATTGGATGCATCATATTCATTCATTGTTGCATCTTGTGTGATGGATTTGGGCTTAGAGGTTAAGGCCTTTAGAGAAGCCAGTATAGATGTTCTTCCCTAGGATGTAGGGTGAGAGTTGACCTGATAGGTCGGGATTACGAGTTAGAGATCTCCGAGATTCTGCTCGTGATGGACCCCGGGAATGGGTTGTCACAGTATGGCATCATTGCGTTCATGTGCACGGTAACATCGCGTTGAGTCGGGTGTGGGTGCACGATATAGTCATTCACCACTCTTGGTGAGTGTGGGTTGAGTTTGTCTTTGCGACTACGTCCAATGAAGACTCATAGTTCGAATCAGGAAACGAAGAGAAATTAATGTGTTGGGCAAAGTAAGAAGGGCGTTAATCCCTAAGGTGAGAAAGCACAGGTTAGGGTGAAGGAGACCAGCGGTAGTATCCGAAAGGTCTGTGTGGGTGCTTGAGGGCAGGGAGATATCCGAATTTGTATGTGGGTGTAAGAGACCGGGAGATATCTGAATTTACATTGTGTGGGTGTAGTAAGAGACTGGGGAGATATCTCGAATTTGTGTGGGTGTAAGAGATTAAGAGGCATCCCAAATTTCTATGTGGGTGTAAGAGACTAGGAGAGATCGAATTTACGTATTGGGTGTAAGGGCCAGTGGAGTTATCACAGAAATTTACGTGTGGAGTGTGCAGGGCCGGAGTGGAGTTATCGAAATTTCTATGTGGAGTGTAAGAGACCAGCGGAGAAATCGAGAAATTCTGACAATGGGTGTAAGAGACCCGTGATTATGAAATTTACAGTGTATTAGGTGTAAGAGACCGTGGAGATATAGAAATTTATGTGTAAATGTAAGGTTTGCGGTGTGGGCAGAGTTATGTTGAGATGAAAAAAACAGGTCAAGTTATCTACATAGACTTAGAGTTGAGTGATAGAGTCGGGGTGACTCGAGATTTGGATACCTTTGGAAATTGCATTGGGTGTTATTGGCGGCGAGGAGTTCGAGTATAGATATCGATCATGTGAGGACTAGATTGATGGTCCATTGGATTGTCAGTGATTGTGACCTTGGGAAGGTCAGCGTTTACACACCAAGCAGGGGTTATGTAGGGTTACATGTTGTGTGGATTATATAAAGGTGTTAAGAGGACACCTTTATGACATGCGTCTGGATCATAAAGGAATTAGGCTGGGAGGCAATTTCCTTAATTAGGTCGCCTCTGACAATAGTTATCAGGCGAATATACAGATGGCACCACGTGAGGCATTGTATGGGAGGCCATGTAGATCACCGTTATGTTGGACCGAGGTGGGAGAGAGCTCCATCACTGGTCATGATCTGATTAGAGATACCTCAAGGAAGGTGAGACGATCTGAAGAGCGATCTTCCTGGCGGCTTAATGTGAAAGTTATCTTTGTGTATGCGTCGGCCCTTAGAGTTCGAGGTTGAGGATCACGTCTTCTTGAAGGTGGTGCCTAAGAGGAGTTGTCGGGTTCACAGCAAGCGAGAAGTTATCGCCAGAGATTCATTAGGCCTTCCCGAGATAATGGGGAGGGTGTTTGTAAGCGTCTGGGTTGGCTTCTGCGCGGCATGTTAGGTGTCCATAAAGTATTTCATGTCTCCATGCTCTATAAGTATACTCCAGATCTAGCTCACGTGGTGGATTGGAGCCAGTTAGGGGTTGGCAGTGGGACCTTTTTGGGAGGACGGTGTGCATTTTGGATGGCCGTGATCGGGTTTTGCGACCTTGAGGCGTAATTTAGTGAGGGTATGGTTGCGCTATGGAGTGGAGGAGTCAACGTGGGAGCGAGGGGCGTGATCTTGGAGCCACCTATCCACTTCTTAACTTTTGGGGATGAAGATGCGATGGTTTAGTCGTTTAATATTTAAATGACGAGATTACATGCATGGTAGAGTGCACGTTGCATATGCATGTGTTGTGTTGTGATTGTCCTGAATTTCGGGACGCAATTCCTTTTAAGGAGGGGAGAATGTAAGACGCGAGAAAATTCCAAATTCTGGAAAAATGGTAAAATCGTAATTTCGATTGGCAAAAATTTTCTAGATCTCGGATAATGACAGTTTCACGAGTTGGAATCGTCTCATTAAAATCTAATATACGATCAAATTCCAGAATGATATAATTTACCGTTTTCAAGGCATCGGTATCGGGTGCTAGTAAAGCAATAATGATGTGACAAAGTGACCCACTATAACATGTATTCACGTGACACATGTTGCATGAGTAGAGAGATGATGGAAATTGAAGGCCGAGATAGTGCCAAATGTCGAAAATCCAAGATTTGAAGGCATTAGGGGAATAGTTAAATGATAATAAGGCCAGATTGCTTGATAGTGGTCTTGCTTGGCCCAAACCCGAGGAACGTGAAGGGAGGAGAAATAGATCTGCGAGAGAGATGAGTTTTGTTTTTAGAGAGAGAGGTGTGTCTTCTCTCTAGATTTCTGGTGATCGGACCCGTCGGATTTCTTCGAGCAAGAAGGAAGTTGTTACTGCGCTGTGAAGCTATGCGTGAGGCAGGTTTTTAAGGAGTTTCAACAAACTCAGTGAGGTGAGAGGTTTCATCCTACTTGCTTTACTCTTGATTTAGCGCTTTGTTAATGTTTAGGTTGGGTTGAGGCCTTGAGCGGAGTTTAATCGATCGAATCTTGGAACCGAAGTATTTGGAATTTATAGAGACCCATTGTGCGATCCGTATGATTTTATAGGCTGTTTAGGTGTTGTGTTTGTAATTTGTGAAATAAATTGTATTGTGATGTGTGTGGGCCGAAAATGGCTATGGTGGGTCCGCAGTGAAACAGATGTTTGTGATTGGCGTGAGCGATGCAAATGGTTTTTCTTGTTCACGTGAGCGGTGTTCGTAGTAATTTTTGTGAAATAATGGGTTTGGATTGAGTAATTCGTCGAATTGCTCGTGGTTGTAAATTAGCGTGTGAAATTTAATTTTTGGTGAAATTGATGATGAATGTATAACGTTTTTATGTGCTTTAGTTATGTAAATATATACGCAGTGATATATTTGCATGTGTGATATAATTATGTTGAAATGACATAATGCATTTCATATGCGGAGTAACCTAGAATTAGGTGTGAGTGCGTGACATGGATTTTACGAAAAGCGAACATGGTTGAAGGAATTTCACGGGATGAATTTCCGGAGGAATGAGGTTGGGAGGCGGTCAGCGGATCATTTCGGATGAGGGCCGTAATTTGTTTCCGGGAAGTTCTCAAGCACATTCGCCTCGGAGGGTAGTCCATATTTTCTTGATACGTTCGGTAGCGTATTTTGAAAACAACAAAGATTTGTTTGAAAATGATGTTTTCTCATACATGGCTTAGCGAGGTGTGAGAATTAAAGTGAGGACTCGAGAATGGGTTGGTCGTGTAGACATTCAAGTAGGATTACATTTACTTGAATGTGTGTTTACTTTAGACATTACGCATATACACTTAGGTGAGTAACCCATTTAGGGTGATTCCACTGAGCATTAGCTCACCACTGTCGGGGAATTATGTTATTTCAGTGCGGGAGCGCATGAGGTGGCAGGCTCATACAGAAGTAGATATTGAAGCCAGGTTGTATTGTCACACCTGCAATTCACCGATGTGATTTATGTTACTATTTTACCACTGATTTTTTTTCTGACTTGAGTCTAAACTCCACTTGGAGTAATAACTGACGTAAATAAAACACTACTCTGAGTCTCAGTATACACACATATCAGTCTGATTGAATTCCTCAATGTACCCCGAAAACTATAAAGCTTACACTTGATCAAAATAACATTTACACAAAGTTCCAAACTAGTGGCTACACAAGCCAAATATACAATGATCCTGAAAGATACCAATTGTCAAATATATAGTGTGAATATCCACATAACACTAAATATTCATCAAAATGTATGCTTTCAGCCACTATGGCTAAAGGTTGGCATCTGAGCTTACATCCTCAAAAAACCTACCAGGTCGACTTCCATGTCCACATTTGCTGATGCCGTGTGCACATCTAGGTGGAAATAATGGGAACGAGTTAAAGCCTTCATTAGTGAATCATAACAAGCCATGCTCATAAAAACATTTCAATTTATACATAATTCCAAGATATCTACTCCAAAACATGAGCATTTACAATAATAGGTTGATAATGTGCGAACACATGAATGCGATACTACCACCATCTCAGCCCCTCATCGGGTGACTCTTTTGGGAAACTCACCTAGGGACTAGCCCGATCATCCCAGGAACAACGACAAATTCTGGGACTTACCACCCAGGGATATGCTCACATCCCGATATAACGACAAATTCTTGGGACTTACCACCGGGGGATATGCCCACATCCGTATATTTGTGACCCTTTACGGGGCTAGCCCGGGGATAGTCATCGTCCGTGTCCACCACATCAATCAGGGACTCTCACCGCAGTCTCATACCCGTGTCATGCTTTAAAACAATTTCTAAAACATTCAACCACATGGATATTTAAAAACATCATGTACCAGTTAATTCAAAGATTTCCATATATATAAAAATATACATTTATATATCACTAGAAAATCACATAATCAAAGCACGGAATGGTACAAAATTCCCACAACATCAAACCACAGTACAAGCAGGAGAAGGTTATAAGATCCCCTACCTTCCTTGGATTAAAAAATCTGCAAGTCTTCAAGTGAGGCTTGAGCTACTCGAGAAGGATGCGCAAATAACAAGTCATAAGATTCCTTGGCCTCCTCACAATCCATTGTCACATAAAATTACTCAAAGTGATTACATTACTTTATCACCCTTTCGACTCACATATATTCTTATACCTTCCAACATAAACCTTGATCCCCCAAGTGCACTCTCTCTTACACTTACTAGGATAAACATTTAACACCCCTCATTAGGGTTACACAAACAACACACTCAACACAAAACACCTCTTGTATTCCTATCTCCATATTACTCATTTGAAGATAAGGTGCTAAAGGTTCTCCTCCAACTAGATTCACCCCGAATCAGACAGAAACTGAGTTATGTCCTAAACAACCGGCCCATTACATGATCAAAGCGGGAAATTTTGCTTGAACATAGCCCCTCTTTGAGTGAATTTTTGGGCCACATATAGTCAGAATTTGAGAGGTACCTATTTCGGGATGTTTGGTGGTCATGAAGTCTAGTTTAAACGAAACTTGAATCCTCAAATCAGGATAGAAATGAGCAAGTTGTGGCCAAAATACTAACGCTGATCAAAACGAGGAAAATCGACCCTCGAAAATGCCTAGAATTATGATTTTCCCCACTTTTCCGCAAGTTTCAACCTAATCAACCCCAACACTCAAACACACATCAAAGCCTCTAATGAAGCCTAAAACATCTTAAAGCACATGCTTAAACAAGAATCTAGGGTTTGCCAGCCCCGTCTCTCAACCCGATCTAAGGTTAGGATGAAACCACAGCTTTCAAAGAAATTCATGAATCATGCCTACATACAAAATCCTCAAATCCTTGCACAAATAACCAAGTTAGGGTTTTACCACCCATATCCTTCAAATCTAGGGTTAGGATAAGTTCCCCGACCAAACCCTAGAAAAGGACCATTTACAAGTCAAACCAAAACCCTTACCTTTTGGCTCAATCCTTTCCTTCTCTTCCTTTCTCCTTCTCTTCTTCTTCTTCTTCTTCCTCTTTCTCCTCTTTTCTTCACATTTTTGCCCTAACTCACATTTGAGCAAAAATGAGAATTATCAATTTTAGACTAGTTTGGTTTATACCCGTTTTTGAACTTTAAAGTTTCACTAATAGCAATTTAAGCCATTAACTCTTTCTATTTGCATATCACATTCCCAATCTTATACATTGACCACTAGACCTTCTCATTAAACTTGGTCCTCAAGTTGTAAATTTACCAATTTACCCTTGGCTCTAGTATTAAACCCGGGTTTATCGTTTTATTTTCAGAAAAATAATATTTGGCTTTTGTAATAATTCCGGGTGTTACATTCCCTCCCCCTTAAAGGAATTTCGTCCCGAGGAAATTAAGCGTCTTGACACAATGAAAGTTAAGTGCCTCTTCTTCACATCAAGCAAGTTTCCCATGTGTCTTCACGTCATGGTGTTCCCATAACGCCTTTCTTAGAGGAATAACTGGTTGACGCCGCCGTTCTGCATCTGAATCTTATGCGCTCTTCATTCATGTTATCTTGGATTCACATAATCGGTATAATAAACATCGTCTATGCCATGACAAGGCGTGGAATACTTAGGTATCACCCTATGGCTGGCGGAAAATTTAGCGGTAAGCTTCACCTCTCCAGCTCTTTGGAGAATCTCAAGCGGATTCAATGTACCTGGGAGACCAATTTACTTTTTGCCAAGCGAAAGCAGTCCCTTGCGACGACACTCATGAAAACACATGGTCTGACTGAAACTACAAGGTCATATCTTTGTGAGTGGCCTGCTTTTACACTTTGCTGTCTTGCCAGCTGACATCCTGCGAATCACCCTTAACTTCTGCATTTGGTTTCTGTTCCAACTACGGACCAATCAAAGTAGCCTCTCTGATTCAGTCAAGCCCATGGCGATTACATGGCCTTCCTAAGAGGCTTCCATGGGTGCCATCATGATACTACTGTTTGTTATTATCACATGAAACTCAATCGAGGCAAATGTTCCACTCCAGCTCACAATTAACTTTACATGTCTAAGCATATCTTCGATCTGAATCCTCTCTCGGATTAGATCGGTCATGGGGTGAAATCTTTGCCACTAAATCTCAATTACAATTCTGACTTTACCCAGACCATGAGAATGGAGTGTGAACCTCAGTCCCTATCGACACAATGGAGAGGGTACACCATGCAACCTCACAATCTCCCTCACATACAACTTGCTCAGAAGTAAGAGGCAGAGTCGGTGGTCCTTATTGCCAGAAATGTCTTTGATTTAATTAAGCTATGTCTTACCAATCTTTACCTGGTGGAGTCTTGGAAAACTGATCCGAAGTCCATCGTACATGATCCCATTTCCATTATGCGATTGGTAACGTTGCTGCCAGCGTCTGTCTCTGGTGCTAAACTTTCACTTGTTGGCACGTCAAACACTTGGAGACGAGCTCGCTATGTCTCTCTTTAATCCGTACCACCAAAATTGGGCGCCTTAAGTCATGGTACATCTTTGTCTCACCGGGATGTCACGAGTGAACCGGAGTGATGAGCTTCCCTCATCACCTCCTCTTAGGTAAAAATCATCAAGCTAAACAATCTGTTGAAATAGGTTCCTCCATTTGCATAGATATACCTTAGGTGCATCACAGTACCACTTGTGGCGTGTGCCCTCAAACTAGCTATCGCTCCTGCGACCTCGATGACTCTTTCTTGTGGCTGTTGGGTGAGATATAGCGACAAAGTACCTTAGGCTCATCCCATCAAAGCACGGGTGGAACTCGCTGATGTAATCGCCCATCTTCCACTCATAAGCCATCAAACCGAAAGGATGCTCCTTGATTTACATACTCGAGGCATCATCAGCTACATTCTTTAGGATGGTATTACGAAAGAAAAGTCAAAGTCCTCCAAGTGTCTCCATCCATCTTCTCTACACGGCAGTTAAAACTCTATACGGAGATTAAAGATATTTCAAACTCTTGTGGTCGGAGAACACTTCGAGCTTTCACCATACGGTGGTGCCTCCCCCTTTGAGGCCATTTCTTGCGATGGCTAAATCATGCGTGGGGTAATTCTCTTCATGTTTCTTCAATTGCCTAGAGGCATAGGCAACCACTCGACCTTTTTGCATAAGTACACACCCCAAGCCAACTCTCGAGGCATCACAGAAAACCGTGTACTTTTCCCCACTCACCGGAGTAATCAACACCGGCGTTGTAGTCAATCTTTTCGGCTCACGGAAGGACCTCCTCACCTTGTCATTCAGGTCGAGCTCACTCCCTTAAGTGGTCTAGTCGCCGGGACATACCTGTCCAGGAAGTTCTCAATAACCGTGATGATAACCAGCCCGACCGAAAGCTGCATATCTCAAGACACTCTTGGGTCGACTCCCGCATATCACGACCCTCGACCTTTCTCTTAGGATCCTTTGAAAATGCCTTCCTTAGACACCATGTGCCTAGGAATTGGACTTCTTATGGCAATCACCTTTCGACAACGCTGCTGATTCTCTCTCAATACGTAGCGCCAGCTTGTAAATGGTACTCCATGCTGGCTCAGACCCTTGGAATATATGGGATGTGTCCTGACACTACCATAAGCCAGTCAAATGCGGACGATATATCCTGTTAGTCGAGATCGTAAAAGCGGTTGGAGCATTAGTCAATCAAAGGCATGACAACAAACTGAAGTGTCCTTTCGTCTGGCTTGAGTCTTAAGGATATCCAGGTCCCGTCTCTCAGCGATGATACGGATCTTAAATCAAATTCAGTAACAAGCCAGATTCGTGTCAGACAAATCCTCGTCTGGCGGAAGTGGGTACTTGTTCTTCATCGTTACTCTATTCAACTTAGGTAATCCACACAGCGCAGTTCCGTTTTCTTTTCCACGAACAATACTGGAGCACCCGAGGCGAGTACTTGGTGGATGAGCCCTTACCTGCACAATTCCACACTGCGATTGTAGGTTGACTCCTTAAGCTCAAGCGGAGCCATCAGGAATGGAGCTCTTTGAAATAGGATCGATGCCGGGACCCAAATCGTGGAGAATCCATCTCTCTATGGGAGGTAATCAGACAACTCATCGGGAAATCGTCATCAAAATCACACGCTTGTGGAATCTGATCCATCAGCCGCCTTCCTTTTAATCTCCCTCGGCATAGTAAAAAGGAAGTGCTAACGCCCATTCTTTCCCAACCCCTTGTTCTCCATCTCTATCAACGGTCGAGTCGGACCACCCCCTCGATCCGCATAGAAGCTGACACGTGACCCACAACCAATCTGGAAGGTCACCTTCTTCGAAAAACAGTCTAGGACCGCATGATGTGGGGCTAACCAATCCATTCCCACAATCACGTCAAACACTGTCATATGTAGGAGTACTAAGTCAATCACGACTTCGTATCCCCCAACATTCAACACACAACCACTGCATCCCCACTTAGCTTCCATCACACCACCCATAGGTGTCTCAACAAACAAAGGACAAGAGAGTGGTGCAATCTCTAAATCCAAAATATAAGCAAAAAAAGTAGACATAAATGAACGGGATGCACCCGAATCAAACAACACATGTGCTCAAGTGCTATAACATAAAACCATACCTTCCACTAGCACACTAGGCTCTGGATCTCGGGTTGCCATAGCGAAAACTCTGCTCTGAGACCCTTGGCCCGAAGTAGATGTAGTCTTCCCTTTCTTGGGATCTCCTCCCCTTGGAGGCTGTCCTCCTTGAACACGCGAATGGTTTATTGGTCGAAACTGCCCTTGAGGAGAATTTGGGTGTTTCTTCTTTGTAACTTAGGGCACCACTCTCAAGTGTCTGTCGCCTCCCACTCATAACATCCAGGGGCCCCATGTCCTAAGTTGTACTCCCAACGGCTTGCCCTGTGCATGGGCGACTTAGTGGGTTGTTCATCCTTAGGCGCTTAGCCCTCTTATCCACTGATAAAGTCTCCAAACAGAATTCTTGTTTCTTTCCTTTTGTACCTCAAGATTTTGCTCCCTCTCTCAATAACCGGGCTCGTGCCACCACCTCTTGTGGGTCACGAAGCATAAAGGAGCCACTGAGCCGAATGTTGACCTCGTGAGACCCTCTTGGCTGTTCGCTCTCATTTGCTCTCTTGCCACCATATGTTGTGCATACCCTAGATAATAAAGTAGTGGGAGGCATGCTGGGTTCTGATCATACCCTGCTGCTTGAGTGCACAAACTCCGATCTCTTCTGTCTCCTCATGGCCTCAGGAAAATACTTGGCCAGGAGTAACTCCTCGAACTAAGTCCACCCCATGTGTGGCACATCATGGGTGCTCTTAACCATATCCCACTAACTGTCAGCCTCATCCCTCAGCATAAAGGAGGCTAGAGATACTCTCCACTCCTCAGGGACTTCCAAGACATCCAGAATCTTCTTCACTTCCTTTAGCCAATGTTGACCTCAGGAAGTTGATACCACACCAGAGCTCTTTGGGGAACAAGTGCCTTGAAATCCTTGATCAGCTAGCACGTCCATGCTTCTTCGGAAGCCCTCGGAGGTAACGCCACCCTCTCTCGGCCCTATCCTCTTGCCTTTGGTGAAGAGGATCTCCGCAGACCCAATACGACCCTTGGTAGATCCACTCCTTCTTCCTCTAATCATTGTCTATAAATATGGGAAAAGACAATTAGTTATCCATGATGTCATGAATGCAAAGAACGATAATAACTCAAGGTTCTATTGTATCATGTGGCATATGTATGTATGTGTGAATTTTCAAGATATGCAATCTTTACCGCTATTGACGTATCTTACCCGATTCAGGACAGTTGCACATGGTATAAGAATCATTACACACTAACCAACACCATGGAAAAAAATCCATACAAGCATTATAATATCTAAACTCGTTATATCATGCTTCTGATCACGCAAACATGTTATCACATAGTCTCATGTAACATGTTATCTTTAAAATACCCTTCAATAGGCACATCCTTGCTAGGAAGCCTTATACCATATATATGAAAATCCATATCATCCCTCAATAGCACAAACCTAGCACTAAAACCTAAGCTCCCCATGATCATAGCTTAAAGTGTGCTTAGGAATCCTTGTGTATCTATTGAATTACTAGCTAATCTCAGTTTATCCCTTAGCTCTGATACCAACTTGTCACACCCCGAATTCCACAGGTGTGATTTATGTTACTATTTTCTGACCTGATTTTTTCTTTCACAACGAATTCTAAACTTCACTTGGAGTAATCACTTGGAAAGCGTAAATAAAACCTTCACTCGAGTCTCCAAACATACACACATATCGGTGCAGGTGTTCCCTCGATGTACCCCGAAACTATGCAGCTTACACTTGATCAAAATAACATTTACACAAAGTTCCAAACTGGTAGCTACACAAGCCAAATATACAATGATCCTGAGATACCAAGCTTGTCCAAATATATAGTGAATATCACATAACACTAAATATTCATCAAAATGTATGCTCGACCACCAACAAGCTAGGTTGGCATGCAAACTTCCACATCCTTAAAAACCTACCGAGTCCAGCTTCCATGGCATCCCACGCTGGCCTGGTCTCAAATGCACGCATCTAAGGTGGAAATAATGGGGTGAGTTCGGCTTGACCATTAGTGAATCCCATAACAAGCCATGCTCGATTTATACATAATTCAAGATATCTCAAAACATGAGCATTTTACAAATAATAGGTTGATAATGGAAACACATAGTGCGATACTACCACCATCTCAACCCCTCGCCGGTGGCTCTTTTGGGCTTTCACCGGGGACTAGCCGATCATCCCGAACAACGTGAGTGCTGGGACTTACCACCTGAGGATATGCCCACATCAGTATAACGACAAATTCTCTTTGGGACTTACCACCGGGGATATACTTACATCCAGTATATTTGTGACCCTTTGCAGGACATCCCGGGGGACTAGTCATCGTCAGGTGTCCACTACATCAATCTGGACTCTCACAGTCATACCCATGTCATGCTTTAAAACAATTTCACAAAGCATTGACCACATGTATTAACATCATGTACTGATTAATTCAAAGATTTCCATATATAAAAATATACATTTATATATCACTAGAAAATCACATAATCAAAGCACGGGTGGTACAAAATTCCCACAACATCAAACCACGAGTACAATCGGGAGAAGGTTATAAGATCCCTACCTTCCTTGGATTAAAAATCCGCAAGTCTTCCAAGGAAATTAAAGAAAGCAGGCTACTCAGGATCAAATAACAAGTCATAAGATTCCTTAACCTCTCACAATGTGTCACATAAAAATTACTCAAGTGGTCTATTGCTTTATCACCACTCGACTCACATATTCTTATACCTTCTGACATAAACCTTGATCCCCGAGTGCGCTCTCTCTTACACTTACTAGGATAAACATTTAACACCCCTCATTAGGGTTACACAAACAACACCTCAACACAAAGCACCTCTTGTATTCCTATCTCATATTTACTCATTTGAAGATAAGGTGCTAAAAGGTCTCCTCCAGCTGGAATCACCGTCAGACACCGAAACTCTCGGAACATGTCCTAAATGACCAATTCTATGATCAAAGCTGAAGCATAAATTTTGCTTGGGCCATAGCCCTGCTTTGAGTGAATTTTTGAAGTAGCATATAGTCGAATTTTGAGGGTACCTATTCGGGATGTTTAGTGGTCCTTAAGTCTAGTTTAAAAACGAAACTTGAATCACCAGAATCGGATAAGAAACAAACAGATTGCTGACCAAAATACTAACAGAGTCAAAATAGAAAATCCGACCCTCGAAAATGCCGATTTTATGATTTCCCACTTTTCCATAGTTCCTTGTCGAGCTAACAACTCAAACCACTGCGTCAAAGCCACTCTATTAAACCAAACAGCTTCCAAAACACATCTTAAAAAGAAGAATCTAGGGTTTCTGACCCATCACTTA
Organism: Tetrastigma voinierianum; assembly: GCA_016808115.1. Classification (NCBI taxonomy): domain Eukaryota; kingdom Viridiplantae; phylum Streptophyta; class Magnoliopsida; order Vitales; family Vitaceae; genus Tetrastigma; species Tetrastigma voinierianum. Next base: position 30,760 of record JAEQBH010009123.1, read on the forward strand.
ACGATCTAAGGTTATGTGAAGTACAGCTTTGAAAGAGAAATTCATGAATCATACCCCTCTATACAAAATCCCCTCAAATCCTTACACAAATAACCAACCAAACCCTAGAAAAAGGACCATTTTACAATAATCAAACCAAAAACCCTTACCTTTTTAGTAATCTTCATACTCTTAAGCTCTCCTTATACATTCTTCTTCTTCTTCTTCTTCCTCTTTCCTCTCTTAACTCACATTTTTCCTAACTCTATTTGAGCAAAAATGAGAGCTATCCCTTTCTAGACTAGTTTAGTTTTATACCCATTTTTACTTTAAAGTTTCCATAATAGTAATTTAAGCCATTAACTCTTTCTATTTGCATATCGCATTTCCGATCTTATACATTGACCACTAGACTTTCTCATTAATGACCCAAGGGTCCTCAAGTGGTAAATTTACCAATTTACCCTTGACTCTAGTATTAAACCCGGGTCTATCGTTTTATTTTCGGAAAAATAATATTTGGCTATTGTAATAATTCCGGGTGTTACAGTGGCTTTGAGGGTTTTATGATGTATACATGTATTAGAATGTTGTAATTTTAATATATGTTGTAAAAGAGTAAAATTTTAAACTCTTGAAACTATTGTGTATAGTTGATGTATGATGATGAGTATTGTAGTATGGGCCCAAGAGGCCGTTTTTACTCATGCTATCTTTGATGATGTTGATGATTGGGGCGTGGTTCTTGGTGGGAGCTCCTGATCGCAAGGCTACTTTGATTTTTAGTGAGTCGGTAATCGGGTTGCCCTGACTTCCATGTGAGTTTTCCGCGGGTTGACGGTAGTTAACTGGACATTTGCCGGTTGGGGCGTCGCAAAGATGTGTCAATGAGTGATTCGGACAAAAATGACAAAAAACCACCTACTCATTGCTTATAGAAAAATTTCAAGCGAGATAGAAAGTCGAAAGAAAATGAGGTTAAAGTTTTCAATATTTTTACTTACTACTTCAATCAAATTTTATTTATTTTAATTCATCAATATAAAGATTAAATAATTTAAGAATTTATACGTTGTTGAGTAATTTTATCTATATTTGATTTTTTTTTTAATTATAGTAAACAATCAAACATGAGAAAATCATTTTTTTTTAGCATTTTTTATTTTCTTAGTATTTTCCAAAACCAAACACAACATAATGTCTTCTTTTGTTATAAAGGTAAAACTTCTTCCCCTTGAATGGGAAGATGGTTTCTAATGAAGCTTTGGTTGTAGTAGGATCAGCCCGAATCTTGGGTGCTCGCTTCATGGCGGGAGGCGGCTTGGAAGATAGGTACGGGCGACTCTTAGTGATTTGATAAAGGCGGGAATGGGTGCAAATCTCCATGCTAATGTAATCTGGGAATGCGGTTGGAGAAAATTTGGGTGATAAGCGTCAATCCATCCTTAGGGGTGTAAATGGAGTCAAGCTATTCATGAGCTCTCAGCTTTATAAAATCTTGAATTCGACTAGAGTTAATCAGATTGTAATACAGCATTGATTGGCAGGAAAGGAGACTTCTTGTCGCGATAGAAGGGTTTTATGTTGTAACATAGTTTGGTCAGGCTAAGAGTTTTCTTATCACGACATAATGAGCTGTAGCTCGAGTAGCTTGTTGAGTTAAGTTGAGTTTGAGTATCACAATACTCGACTTGACCTGCTTGCGAGAACTGTCGGGTTTTTTCTTATTTTATTAATTAGTCGATTTTGAGTCAGTCGAGTTTAAAGTATAATTTTTTATTTGATGTCAAGTCGGTAAACTGACTATTTATCAAGTCGAGTTTCGAATATCAAGTCGAGTTAGAACTTCGAGTTTTTTAATTGATCAAGCCTGGTTGGCTCTATTTTGACTCCCGTTACCCCTAACCATGTTGCGAATGAGATGTCGAGATGGGTCAAGAGATAGCCAAAATCGTCTTAAGTTCTTTGGATAACAACCTCACCAGATGAAGGGTTCCCCGAAAGGTTTAGAAAGCTTGATTATTCTAAGATGCTTTGGGTTTAAAGTTACAGATACGAGTGATTGTTTTCCAAATAAGGTTTAGATAGACTTTTAAGAGACAAATAATTTCATTTATTCAAACCAATAATACATTTATAGAAACATAAAATAAAAATCGCTAAAATCATAAATCATGAAACATCCCAAGTGGATAACGTAATAAATCAAACCTTAAGCTTCATCGAATTTGATAGTTATTTCTTTGCGTTTGATATTCTTTTTGCTGACTATAATACATATATTCAGTTTTGCGATATATTGGCCGATTATTAATTTGATTTGTATTTACTGTCGTATATATTTTCTTTCATCTAAATCGCGAGAACACAAATAAACATTATACCATATGATGATATGTATCGTATGAAGATGATGAGCGATCACAAGTGCGCGAGGCGCGACTAAACCCGAAAAACTGCATAAAAACTTAAAATACGCAAACTTTGTTGAGAAATAAAAGCACAAAATAGGTATGAAGACGTGATTTCAGACAAAAAAATGATCAAAAAAATCACTCCTCTTGCTAAATGAAAAGAGGTTAGTAGATAAAACATCGAGAGAAAAATGAGGCTGTAAAGATTAGAAAGTTGCCTCAGATATTTCAATCATAATAACTATAACTATGTTTTCGAAATAAAACCTTATACATGCTTTTAAAACATTTTATCTCTTTCTTTTTGGTAAGGAGTGATTGTTTATATCCTTGAAGGTCAATATCACCTAAATGCAAATAGACAAACTTTGTTTTGGTTTAACATTAATTTTTGTTTCATTATTCCAAGTGTTGGGATTTTATTTAAATGAGATTTGTTATTTTATCTTAAAGGTTAATTATTATAAAGTTCGTATTTTGTTACCATGTTAAGCAGTCATGATTATGAAATTATTTTTAGGAGTTAATATATAGGTTTATAAATATAAGTTTTATACAGATTCATATAGAAAAAAAAAAAAACAAAAGAAAATAAAACAGAAAAAAAGAAAGAAAATAGATAGATAAATGGTGTATTAGATTTTGAGCTTAAAGGTTAAAAAGAGTTAGAAGCATTTAATATTGGAGGAATTATTATAAATTTGATCTCTCTAATATATATATATATATATAACCTATTTTTTATTTTCCTTTGAAATTTTATTTCTTTTTACTTTTCCTCTCCATTTTTTTTAATTACTTTCCGGGTTTCAAATAGAGCTTAAGGAATATAATTTTCTCATGTTTTGTTTTATTACAGAAAATATAAAGAAAGAGTAAATATAATCAAAATTTAGCAAAGTGTTATATATATTTTAATCTCTAGTCCTTTAAAAGTACTAATCAAATAAAATAGAGAGAAAATAAAAATAAGTTTAAATTTAATAAACTAATTATATATGTTTATTTATTTTAAAAAAGTTAAATGACTTTAATTACAAATATATTAAAATTATCATATTGAGACTTGAATACAAGACCAAAAATCTTAGCAACATATCTTACGTTTTGAAACTTTTGAGTGAACTTACCACATGAGTTAAGCATGATGGACATATATATTTATTTAAACTCGTTATATTTGTTTCCCGATAATACAAGGACGTGAAATTTAAAAAGTATGTAAAATTTTAAAGAATTTTGGTTATATTTTATTTTATTTTTTTCACCGTGAAACTAAATATAGGAAAATAATTTATGTTAATATTTTATTTTCTTTTCTTGATACTTTATGGTTCCAAATGGAACCTATATAACAAAAGATAAACAAATAAAATGGTTAATAATATGCAAATTAATTTATTAAGTTTAAACCTGTTTTCTTTTTCCTCAAATTTTTATTTCCTCCACTTTTCATTTTATTTTCCTCTTTATTTTTTCTTAGTATTTTTCCAGATTCCAAATAAAACCTTATATTATTTTATAAAAAATAGTTTTTTTGACCGCGATAAAAAATAGTTCTAAAAAATTATTTTTAAAAACAGTATTTGAAAATGGTTCCCGAATGTTTTAATAAACAAAAGGCTTTTTTTTTTTCATAAGCAAATGTCTATTGAAACATTGAAAATGTTCTTAAGCTATTTTAAAAATAACTTTTGCCTATTAATTTATATAATCATTTTTAAAACAACTAATAAAAAAGTTTATTATAAAAATAGTTTGAAAATATTTTGCGTAATTTATTAATGACCTAGGGAGGACAGTATTTAAAAAAAAAAAAAGAGAAAAGAAAAAAAAGTCTAGACCTAAAATAATCGAAATATTTTAAAGATATTTTGGAATTAAAATGCTGATACTTTGGTGTCCAACAGCATAATTGTAAATGCACTTTAAAGTCATATTTGATAATGTTTTGTTAGAGAATCTATCAAATACTTTTTTATAAAACACTAGAAACGAATCTTTAACTTCTTAAAGGTGTTTTTTTTCCAGTTTTATTATATATTTTATTTTTCTTTAAGAACACCTTTTAAGTTGGAATTATTTTTCTAAATATGCCTCAAGAACTCTAAAAGTATTAATAGGTATAGTGTTAGGCACTTAAAAAAGTCTACTGACAAAATTATGGTGCTTTTCTTAACCTTGCTATTTTTAATCTTTAAAAAAAAAAAAAAAAAAAAAAAAAGGAAAAAGCACTTGAAAAATAACCGCGATACATTTATATATATATATATATATATATATATATATATATATATATATTCATATATATATATTTATTTATTTATTTGATAAGCCGAACAAAAAAGACCCACGTACCCTCATTTTTTTATTTTTCTAATTTTAATAATCAATTCTTAGATTTCTATTGTTAGGGTTATTAATTTATAAGTCTTGTTTTATTTTGAATAATCCTTGGACATACGTCAATTAACTTAATGTGTTGTTAGTGGTTGTATAAAGTTTGGGTTTGCTTGTTTAGAACATATTTATGTTGAAAGTGTGAGTAGAAAGAAGGATTTAGATCGTGGATTAATTCTCATCGGAAAAAAAACATTTTTATATTATTTTATTTTAAGCTATGACAGGTACCTAACATGATCAAATGTGTGGTAACCACGAAGAATTGAAAAATAAAAGATAAGGCTAATTGGATACGGTTTTGAAAACTGATTTTTATTCTTAAAAACAAATAAATTAAAGAAAACATAGAGAATATGTTTTTTCCTTTAAAATAACTGAAAATGCTAAATTTAGAGAGAAATAACGGTTTTCATAGAATGCTAAGAGTTTATTTTGCTTCGATTTTTGAAAACTGTTGAAAACAGTTTTTAAAAATACAAAGAATATTGTTTTAGTGTTTCTTGAAAACTTTTCTTGTTCTATGAATTTTGGTGTTTTATGTTATTCGTGTTTTTTTATAATAAAAAAATTGGGAATCAAATATATTAGTCATGTTCATTAAATGGTTATTGATGTGTTTTGAAATATAAATCGAATAATAAAACAGTTTAAAAAATAAGAGCACAAAAAATAACCTAAGTGTTAATTGAATGATTACGATGGTTGTAAAAACTAATTTTAATAATTTAAGAAAACTCATTTATTGATTGTAGTATTCCCGAAAGTGAAAATAAAAAATTGTTATTAAGAACAAATTTTGAAAATATAAGTACTATTTTGATGTTATTTGAAAATTTTGTTATATGATTTTAGTTTTTTTTTTGTGGTTTTATGTTAAAAAAATATTTGAAAACCAACAAATTTTTTTTCTTATTATCATTGTTCTCTCGTTTTGTAAATAACCTTGAATTGCGGTTATGATCCTGCTGAAGTGTGAAGTTGGTTGGATCATTTTACTGAAAACCATTTTGCTTAAAAATTTGTAATTATCAAAAGGAAATGTTTTTTAAGTTTATTTTGGTAAATAATGAAAACTATTTTTATGTAAAAAAACAAAAAATATTTTAGAAATAGTTATTATTTTAGGTGATTAGATTAAAAGACCATTTCAAAACCTAATTTTGGAAATTTGAATATTTAACATGATTTTAATAAAAATAACCTTCTTATTTTTTTTACAAAAAGTAATATTATTCTAAGATAAAATCTTAAGATAAGAAAAAAGAGAGGAAATAAAAAATAAAAAAACATAAAGTCCGTACATTTACTAGAAACAACTCTCTGCTTCTGGTTTATTATATTTTTCTGTTTTTTACACAGTACTACACGTTCTTTCTTGTACCGACCTTCCCTTTCCTCCCGACTCTCACAACTCCCTCTCTGTTGAGCAAGAAACCAGTCGTTTCGAATCGAAGATCAGGGAAGACATCCAACGCTCGACATGGCTCTATCAACATCTCTCCGTTCCAATCTCATCAAACCTCTCACTGCCCTCATAACCTCATCATCCACCCACCGTCTCCGCCGTCCTTCTCTCCCCTCCTCCTCCATGACGACACCACCGTCCTCACCATCGAGACTAGCGTCCCCTTCATCGGCCATAAATGCAGGCCGCCCTCCCGGAACGTCGAAACCACTCCCAGGGAGCTGCTCGGATTCTTCCGCGACATGGCGTTGATGCGGCGGATGGAGATTGCTTCGGATTCCTTGTATAAAGCCAAGCTGATCCGCGGTTTCTGCCATCTCTACGATGGGCAGGAAGCGGTGGCGGTCGGTATGGAGGCAGCGATTTCAAGAGGATGTATTATCGTATCGCGATCACTGTATCTACCTCGGCCGCGGCGGAACCCTATTCGAGTGCTTCTCTGAGCTCATGGGCCATGAGCTGGAGTGTTTCCAAAGGAAAGAGTGGCTCCATGCATTTTTACAAGAAGGAGAATGGTTTCTATGGCGGCCACGGTATTGTCGGAGCTCAAATTCCTCTTGGTTGTGGATTGGCCTTTGCGCAGAAGTACTCCAAGGATGAGACTGTGACATTCGCCATGTACGGGGATGGAGCTGCGAATCAGGGACAGTTGTTCGAGGCGCTTAATATGGCGGCGCTTTGGGATTTGCCGGCGATTTTGGTTTGCGAGAACAATCACTGTAAGAAATGATTTTATATGATTGGAATCGGTTGTTCTGTGAGTTTGAATTTATTTGAACTTTTTTTGGCAGATGGAATGGGTACGGCAGAGTGGAGAGCGGCCAAGAATCCAGCTTATTACAAGCGTGGGGACTATGTGCCTGGGTTGAAGGTAATTTTTACATGCTTCTTATTGGACTTTCAGGAATCACGATTATGGATGGCTATAGACTTTTAATTTTGTGATTTCTTGGGTTACTCGAAGTTGTGTCATATTCTTGAAGTGATATTTCTATAATTGAACTGAATTGGTGTTAGGGACGTGACTATTTTGTTATCGATACTGGTTGCTTGTTGCGGAAAGCTACATATGTTATTTTTATTTTAAAATTCAAGTTTTGACGGGCTAAGTAGCAATTAAAGTTAAGAGGTCCTGTGTCCAAAGTTGATCGAGTTGTCACAATTTTCATGGTTGGTTTTGTGGTTGCAAATAGATTTTCTGGTTTAAATTTTTAATGAGCAACATCACTTTTCTTTAATTGTATTCTAGGCTTCTAGCTGATCTTCCTAAGGACTTCATTTTTGTAGCAACATCAAGTTGCATTTATTTTGTCCTATCTGTAGTTTGGACTTCCCAAGTACGTAAAAAGATTTTGACCATAGGGAATGTTTTCATTGATGGACTCATCATGGTTTGCTCATGATGTAAGCTAAGATCATTTTAACGATAAAGATCGTGTTAAAGATTTTTAGCTTTGATTCATGGCATGTAGTGTTGTACAAGTATGGCATCAAGGGAAATAGCTTAAGTTAATGAAATAAGTTGTATTTATCAACAAGTATGAATTGAGAACACAGTCTCTTGTTGGTTTAAGAACAGTGAGGAACTTTTTATCTGGGTGCTTTAAAGGGGTATATGGGCGTTTAACAGGGAATTAGGAGGATTTCTGTCTAGAACTGTGTATTAGGAACTTTGGGAATGGCCTATGGTGCATGGGTGGCAATCGGAATGTAGTCTGTTTTCTTGAGTAAAGGAGAAACTGCATAAGAAGTTGAGCAACAGTGCAATGTTTTTTAGATTTTATTCAAGCGCGTCACTTTGGGGGAGTCCCTTTGGCTGGTGCTCCTTTTACTCTGTGGGGGGTTGAATAACTAATTTCTTCTGGGTTGGGCAGCTTCTTGGTAGCATAAGGTTTTATCTATAGTAATAATAATAGTAGTAGGAAGAGTAAGGGCTCAAGGACTACTGTTATCTCAACAACTAATTTATACAAAAGGGACTCCTTTACTTTCAATGGTTGAGGAATTGAGGCAAAGGTGATCCTCTGTCCACTGCATCTTCACCCTAGCAGATCTCTCTTCTATCCTAAATAGGGCAAAGGGAGGGGATTCATCTTGGGAGCTTAGTTGGTGGAAAAGGAGGAGTGTGACAGGCGGTGTCCCATTTAGTTCTTGTTGATGATATTCTTATCCTCCATGATGTCTTAAAGGAGAATGTAAATACTTGAGTTGGAGTTGGACTTTCATGTGGTTTGGAAACGTCTCGAACCTCTAGATCAATTTGGAGAAAAGCAAGTTAATTCCTATTGAGGATTATTAATACGGAGTATCTTGTTGAGGTCTTGAGGTGCAAAGTGGGATCTCTTACTTCCAAATATCTTGTCCTTCTACTAGGAGCTTATTTCATGTCAACTCAGGTATGTGATGTAATTGAGAAAAGATTACAAAAACAACTTCCTTTGAGGGAAGAGGAAGGCTAATTTCATTTAAGAGCATTGTTTCAAGATTACTAATTTACTTCATGTCTCTCTTCACTATTCCAAAGAAGGTGAGTTTGGAAAACATCCGTCAAATTCCTTGAGATCAGTGTACATGGTAAATTAGTATCTAATTTTCCAACAGTAGTAAGGATTTGAGCATTGAAGTATATTTACCCTCAATGAATCTTATCTTGGCAAGAGACAGAAAATTTGCTTGCAGGAGTGACTACCTTTGGAAGCAAATAATTTTAAGGAAGTATGTGAAAGAAGTGAATGGATGGTGATCTTAAGGAATGAGAGTAGGGTTTGGGATGGGATGCTTGAGAGGCTATCATAAGTGAGTGCGAAAATAGAATGTTCTTCAAGGTGGGGGAATGGCTGAGTAAAGCTTTGGAAGTTGGTAGTGTGGGGTAAGCCTTAGGTAAAACTTTTCTCGATTGCATACACAAAAAAATGCAAGGAGTAGTGAGTGCTGGGAACAAATTGGGGAGAAATGTTTGAGACTAAATTTATTTATATCATGATTGGTAATTAAAGGAGGTGGGGCCTTTTCAAGAAGCAATTTACGTGCGGAGTCAATTTGTAGTGGTTTTAAGGATAGATGGTGTGGCATGATGCAAGTGGTTACAATTTCTCAATTAATTGTTTTATTCGTATCTATTCGGAAAGTCTGGTAGTCCTTAGAGCATTGTTTGAAATCCTTAGATCTGGAGAGGGCGTGCTTTTTTTTTTTTTGATGTGGAAGCTACATTGTTGGAGGATTTTGAGGTTGGATTACTTAGAGAGAGAGAGAGGGGGGGGAGGGGAAGAAGATTCCCACATATATCCTCTTACATTATATTTATTTGCAATTACAGGCCATGCTCCTCGTGAAAGGGAGGTAAAGGCAGTTTGCCTTTGAAGCGAATCTTTGATATTGAGGGTGAAGTAATGTGCCAGGCCTAGAGGATGCATGCGGGAGAAGAAGGGGGTTCTTGCTTGGATAAGATTGAGTATTAGCTTAACGGAAATACATTGATGGAGCTTAGAAGCTTGTGTTAGGGTGTCCCCGTGTACCGGTTTAGAGACGCCTGGGAGCTGAGAGGGAAGGCGGTACATAATGGAAAAGGGTTCAAACCAAGTGGGTAGTTTTATCTGTTGTTCGGTGAGGGATTTGGTGGGAAAAAGCTATAATCTAATGTTTCTGGAAGGAAATCGCGTAGCTGAGATGTGGAGGATCTTGGCTGAAAAATTACGCTAGTTAGGAGTAAGATCCAGCGAAGAAACTCAATGGGAGGAGAATTTTGAGAAGTTGCAAAGGGAGGGAGAAGCGGAGAGTGGAGTGCACCAAAGCCCATTGCCAGTTGTTGAAGTCGACACCCAGATCCTTCGCAGAGATCCTTAAGACTGAGAAGACACCCTTGGGAAAAGGTGTCTGTGTCAAAGTCGGGGAAGACGAAGTCCGGGAAAGGTTGGACCAGTTGGATAGATGTTTGGTTGGGTGATGGGGTGAAGGGTCTTCTCAGATCCCGAAGGTCAACTCTGTGAGAAGTTGGGCTATCGCGCATTAGAACATCAAAAATCCTTTTGCCGTGGTAAATCTGGGAAGGGGCCTTTGGCTTTTTGAGCTTGAGAGTAAAAAGGAGGTGGATCGCATGTTGATGTTTAGGAGAGACGTTTTGGGGCCAACTTGGTTCACTTAAGAACTTTGGGAGAATACATAGATTCTGGTAGCCTAGAGTGACTCGGAGGAGAAAGCTTGGGTGAGAGTAGCGGACTTCCCGTGCACTTGTGGAGTCGGAAAATTCTAGAGAAAATCGGAGATGCCTTCGGCGGCTTTCTAGTAGTAGATGAAGACAAGGAGATGCTCGTCGAGCTGTGTTGGGCGAGGGTTCTTGTAAAGTTGGAGAAGTCCGAACCTCCGAATACAGTTGAGGTGATGGTAGGCGGAACAAGGTTCCGGATTTAGTTCTCAGATGGAGTTGTCTCCCATCTCGGATGGCCCATGCTCCCGGCTCAGAATGACGAAGAAACCTGGCTTACTGCGGGGGGTGACGATGGAAGAACCTGTAGGGAGAGAGTGAGCTGGGAAGCGCAATTGCGACGGGGAGATGTGGGTATGAGAATCCGGTCATGTCGGCCAGACCCAGCCCAGCGGTCCCGAGTCGGTCCTTGGGTCAGTAGGTGGGACAGGTGGCAGGTAGAAGAGACGGGTGGGCGGACCCAGATCAAACCCCACATCTGGTGGAGTGTTCAGGCGGGTCTTTTAAGCAAAGAGTGGTTTAGGCGTAAAGAGCGAGCAGAGGGTTCGGGCAGCTTCATAACCTAGAGGAGACCCATTCACTTTGAAATTTGTTGTTAAGGGAAGAAGGGTTTGGAGTGCAATCAGAACTTTAGCCTAAATAACCACATTGCTGAAGGGCTTGTCGACATTCCCGAAGGAGGGATGGCCTCGAGCTAATCCACTTTGAAGCCACTGGCAGGGGACAGGTGAGGCTTCATCTCGAGCATGGCCCATTTTGGCGTAATTGGAGGGAGGGATCGTTGACTTTGAAGAGGGAGAAGCGGCGGTGATCAGTCTTACCAATTATCTTTGGAGACCTAGAGAATTGAGGCTCATTTGGTTGATCCAGATTTGTTAAACAAGTTTGAGATTTCAACACCTACAGTTGTTAATCCTTCTTCTCTCTGTTTTTGGCCGGCCCCTTTTTTAAGGTGGTTCTTGGGCTGGGGTTGTCTAGGTGACGAGAGGGTGGCAGCGATTGGCGAGGAGAAGCGAAGTGGAGAGCCGGTCGAAGGAGCGTGGTGGGTTTGGGCGAGGAGGATCATTGAGGTGACTCCTTTACTTTTGATGGAAAATTATGAGTTGGGAGGATAGTATGTTGGTAAAATTTAGCGAATTTCTGGGATTCTCGACTGTGGGCTTTAAGCCTTATATTATTGATCTCATGCGGTAGATGTTGAATAACCAGAATAAAGGACCGAAAATGGGACAAACGTAAGTGTCCAGGTGTGAACGTGAGCTAAAGAAGTTGGAGTGCACAATAAACCATGGTGGGCAAAGAAGTGGGAAAAAGTGTAAATAGAGACGGGGAATCTTTTGTTAAAATTAGGATGAAGATCAAAATTTTATTGTGGAATGTGAGAGGGGTGAATAATCTTGAAAAGAGAAAAGTTATTAAATAATTCATCAGGGATTAGCAGGTGGACCTGGTTCACCTGCAAGAAACAAAGGTTCAAGATATGACCCAGGATGGCTTGAAGCCTAGGGGCTGGGAGATTTTCAAACTAGGGTATAGTCGATGCTTCGGGGTCTTCTGGAGGCATCTTGTTGTTTTGGGATAAGAGAAACTTAGAGGTCATTGAGACAGTGAGCGGGGTCTCTTGTTCTTTCCGAAATGTGGAGGACGGTTTTCAATGGATCTTCACTGTTGTTTATGGTCTGGTGTTAGCCAATTTAAAGGAAGACCTGTGGGAGGAAGTGGGGTCGGTGAGGCTTATGAATTGAGCAGGTGGTGTATTGGGGGTGATTTTAGTAACCATTTCACCCGGTGAAAGCGATAAGGAGCGGAAAGGTTACTCAGGATCTCTTGTGGCTTCATTGTTGTTCTTGACAACCTAGGGGTGAGGGACTTGCCTTCGTAGGGAGGTCCTTTTACTTGGAGTGGTGGCAGTAATGGCCGAGTGATGTCTAGGATTGACAGGTTCTTAGTTTCGGGGGATTGGGAAAGTTATTTTAGTAGAGATTGGCTGAGGAGTGCTGCACAGACCGGTGTCGGACCACTTCCTATTCTCTTAGATGGAGGAGGTATCGGATTACGCCTCCCCCTTGGTTTGAAACTATGTGGGTTTGAAATTTAAAGAGTTTTAAAGATCTCATAAAGGGTGGTAGCAGGTTCATTTAAAGGTTTTGAGGAGTTTCATCTGGCGGAAAAAGTGAGAAGGGATTAAAAGCGGTGAAGGTGTGGAATAAGGAGGTCTTTGGCAATGTGGGAACTTGAAAGTGAGGCCTTACATGAGTGGGATCTTTGGGATAACTTGGAGAAGGAGGGAGCTCTCATAGAGGTCGAGGAGAGAGCGAAAGCTAGGGATGACTCTGAGGTGGTCCTTGTTAGAGAGTTTCTTGGAGGCAAAGTCGAGAGTTGTGGCTTAAAGAGGGGGATAGAAACGCCAGTTCTTCAATGGGAATGGCGACTCGCATAAGTAAATCTGATAAACAAATTAAAATTAATAGAAGTTGACTCACAGAAGATAATGCCATTCAGAAAGGGATTGTAGACGCATTTAAAGGCCCATTGTCGGAGTAGGGGGATAGGCGTTACCTTTCCACAATATCCGCTTTGGGCTTTGGGGTGGGGATCTTGTGGTTTGGAAGTTAGGTTTACTGAGGAAGAAGTCTTTGCAGCCATTTCAGGCCTCAATGGTGAGAAGGCCTTGGGGCCAAATGGTTTCCCTATTGCCTTTTGGTCTTTTAGCTGAGAGTTTGTTAAGGATGATGTGATGGATTTCTTCGAGGGTTACATGAGAAGGAAGAGTTTGTGAAGCTTAAATGCGCTACCTTCTTGGTGTTGATTCCCGAAAAAAAATGTAGAGGATAACTCCAAGGGACTATAGGCCCGTTGAGTACACTAGGAGGGCTGTATAAGATCATACCCGAGTCTGCAGTAATAGGTTGAGAAGGGTTATCGACAAAGTGGTCTCCCCATCTCAAAATTCTTTCGTGGAAGGAAGGCAAATCCTTGATGCTGACCTAATTGCGAATGAGGTTGTGGACTCCTTGTTGAGAAGGAATGACGGTGGGGTGGTCTGTAAGCTAGACATTGAAAAGGCTTACAACCATTTAAATAGGGAGTTTGTGCTTGAGGTAATGAGGAGAAAGGGTTTTGGCCAAAGATGGTTGTCTTGGATCTTCTGGTGCATGTCTGACTTCTTTCTCGATCCTAATCAATGACCATGCAGGTTTTTCTGTGATGAGGACCCCACATCCTCGTATCTCTTTGTCTTGGGAATGGATATTTTAAGCCGTTTGATAAACAAGGTTGTGGAAGGGAACTTCTTGTTTGGCTGCAAGATCGGAGGTGGAGGGGAGGAGGAGGTGGAGTTGTCACACCTACTCTATGCCAATGATACTCTGCTGTTCTGTAATTTAGAGAATCCTGACCATTTGGCTTGTTTGGGGTGGATATTGATATGGTTTGAGGCCCTCTCGGGGCTGAAAATCAATTTGGGCAAAAGCGAGATTTTCCCTATAGGAATGTTGAGGCTTTGACAACGGCTGGTTACAAAGCGGGTTTGCTCTACCACGTGTTGGGCCTCATAGGCTGTCTGAATCCAGTGGGATTTGGGATCACATTGAGGAAAGGTTCAGGAGGAGATTGGCCACTTGGAAGCGTTAATATGTCTCGAGGGGGAAGAGTTAACTATCACGAGAAGCTGGCCTTGTCGAACCTTATCTGCCGTGTCTCTTTTCCGGGATTAGAGTAGGTGTGCGAAAAGGATGGAAAAAAAATTCATGGGACTTTCTTTGAGGAGGGGAACCTAGAGAAAAGCCTCATTTAGTGAAGTGGGCAAAGCGAGGTTGTGGCACGGGGTGGAAGGGTGTCTAAACAAGCCTTGTTGAGAAGAGTGGATTTGAGCGCTTACGCAAAAGAAATGAATCCTCACGGAGGAGCTATCAAAGAAAGATTGGAGGTGCGGGGGATGGTGCTCGGAGATACGAGGGAATAGTTTTGAGACGAGATTATGGAAAATGAGGGAAGAATTTGGGAGTTTGTCCTTTTAAATACCAAATTGTGATTGGTGATGGTATTGAAGTCGAGTTTGGAAGGATCATGCAGGGTGGAGAGGGAAGTGCTTGTGCGAGTGTTCCCGACTTTGTTGGTAGCGGTCCGAAAAGATGCTTTGATCAGGGAGGTTTGGGACACATCGAATGAAGGTGGATGGACCTCTCATTTTAGTAGGCCTTTTAATGATTGGGAATTGACCGAGGTGGAGAATTTTTTGCTTATGATTCAACCTTGGAGAGTGGTCTCAAATAGGGAGAAGGCCAAGGTGGTCTTAAAAGGGGTGTGTCAGTTTTGCAGTTGACTTTGTATGAGGCGTTCAGGCACTTCAGTAGAGCCAGGAATCTTTTCTGCTTTGCAGTTTGGAACGCTGATTACATAAAGGTGGGCTTTTGCTTGGGAGCGTCTTGGGAAAGGTGATGGCTGGATCAGCTCGAGAGGAAGACCGCTTAGCCGATAGATCTTTACGCTTTGTGAGGAGGAGGAGGAAACACTAAACCATCTCCTTGTCCACTGCCCGAAGGTCATAATGCTTTGTGAGCTTATTTTGGCTATCGTTGGGTTTGAGTGGGTCTTTCCTTTCTGATTAAGTAGTGGGGTCCTGCAGCAGAAGAAGTAACGAGAAGTGGGTAGAGCCTTGAAAGTGGAGGCGGCTCTGTTGCACCCTCTCAATTTACGGACAACGTGGTGTGAGAGAAATAGAGTGGTCTTTGATAATGAGGCCTTCTCTGCTTATAGATTAAAGAATTCTTTCATTTGTAATTTCTGGTCCTGGTCTAATGTGTCTAGTGGGGACAAAGACAAGAGTTTATTGGATTTTCTAACATGGATGGGGTATAGATGATTTTTTGGGCTAGGTGGAGTTATACATATTTTTGGTCTTTTAAGACTCTTGTTCCTTTTGTATACTCCCAGTGTCTTTTGAAAGACAGCTGTTTTGTGATTAATACATGTTGTTTTTTATCATAAAAATAAAAATAAAAATAAAATCCTCTTACATTGTTTTGAGAGAAAACGAGTAGTGACATTTTGGTTTTTCTCTTTTGGGATTGAATGAGGTGATTCATATCAGTGAAGAGATACTTTCAAGGTGGCATTGATCTTTTATTAGGAAGATAATTGAAAGCTTAGAGAGTTGCTATCTTGCATTTATCATTGGATTGTTGAAAGAACATAATGGGATAGGATGGCTTCTAAAAGACACTAACAAAGGGACCAAGCAATCAAGCAAACACTTTTCTGAATGGATCACAAAATGTACATAGGTGATAATTTTTTTGTCCATGTTGGACTTCATTGATTGACTTGGTTTTCAGTGGAAGGCAGAAGTTTTTTTGTTACTCTTTTAGCATTGTTTGGAAAATCCTTCTTACTAGGAAGGACAAGAGAGACCAAACGTAGGGATGGAAAAGCTGATTTCATGATAGTGGTCTGCGGGGCTGATTTCATGATATTTCAAGTAGGACGAAGCTGCTGCTATATGGCATTGGAGACGCAAGGCTCCTCTTGTTAGTTCTCTTGAGCTATTTGGCTCCTTGTTAGCCAAAAGGCGTGAAGAAGAGAGATGGGTCTTGCTGAACGGAAGAAGTGGAGATATCGTGAGTGAGTTGCTAGAAGTGCTGTTGGGTTTCATGTGGAGCACTCCTGGCGAATAGGGATATGGAGAGAACAAAGAAGGTTGAACAGTAATGGAGTCCAAGTCTTTCAAGATCTCTTATTTCTTCTTGAAGAGGGAAATTGTGTAGAAAAGATTATGGAGAGAGGACCTCGATGGATCAAATTTAATCATTGGACTTGAATTTGTATATGGAGTGTAGGGCCTTCATTGCTTATATGGCTTCATTCATTTGGCTGGTTTCTTGTTGAGAAGGAAATCTTGTTTTTCTTGTTCTCTTTTTTGGTTAGATGCCCTTGTGAAAAAAAAAATTGAAGTTCGGTCCTAGCTGAAGGAAGCCTCTCTTTGTGGTTGCAAGCGGAGTTGATGTGAAAGAAATTAGTAACCTCAAGTTTGTTTCTAAGGTAGAATAGAGAAAGAATTGATAATTGAGTCAGTTTGATTGAGATTCAATGTGTTGAAGGTTTCCAAAAGATGGTTCTACCATTAGGTGTTTGGTTGGCTAAACTTGGTGGACCTTGAAATGGCTCGTATGATTGTTGGGTTGAGGACATGGGTTGGTGTCTAAGTTACATGGATTCACTTGTGGAGTTGTCAAGTGTGGTTATATCTGGGTGTAGATGGACATCTCAAAATCTTGGGACGTGGAAAATCAACTCGAGATCTAAAATCATCATTATTACAGGTGTTGTGACTAAGTGTCAGGTACAAAAAGATTCTTTTAGGTTTCATGGTGTTTAGATGATATGGTTTTATTATATAGTGGTGAATAACAGGCCTATAATATTTGTGAAGTGAGAGCAGATTTTATTATTCTGTTCTGGGTTGTTTTTTACCAGTTGGCTGCCTTATGTAAATTCTCATTAATTTGATTATCAAAAAATATTATATTTCTTTTTTGTGGTGGGTTAGTTTACATTTTTCACATCTACAGGTGGATGGTATGGATGCTCTTGCTGTAAAACAGGCATGCAGATTTGCTAAAGAAGACTATCCTTCAAAATGGATAGTGTAGTTTTTCTTAGCCTGCTGTTTCCGTTTTGTAGTCGTAGAAATTTCTTTTGCAAACTACTGTTGTTGTAGATTGAATCTTTCTCTTTTGATTCTGCATCTTGTCATTTTAACTTTATAAAATTTTTTGGCAACAGTGGATATCAGGGAGTGACTTTGCGATGCAGCGAAGTATCCGGGCTGACTTCTAATAATCTTCTAGCCCTTATTTACTTATTCTTGATATGCAGTATAAATTAAGACTAAGGTGGTGTTCATTTTTAAACATAATCTTTGAATGCAATTTACTTTCAGATGATCTGTTTTTTACTCTTTTTACTTATTACTTAATTTTACGAATTTTTATTTGCATAGAAAAAACTAAAAATGTGATATTTTGCTGGAATGATAAAATTAACTTTTTAAAAACAGTCAAGCAATCTCGACACAACCCTCACACTATTAAGAAATTAATAGCAGCAATAAGTAATAAAAAGCAAACAACTAAAATCTTGTGAAAAAGGCTGTACTATATAGAAGTGTAGCAAAAAAATGGGTTTTAAATTAGTATAGCTAAGTCAGAAAGGCAGGCAATGTGGACAAACAGATACAGAAGATATGGACCATCTGAGGAGCCTATCTGGACACTAGAAAGCTAACAGTGATGTCAGTAAGGAAGGTTAAACATGCAAAGTTATGCTCAAAAAACAGGGTATTCAGTTCTCCACTTAATTCTGAATGCTCTGCGTCATGAAGGGCACATTGCTTTGTTTATTCTGTGCACCAAACACTTATCAAAAAAAAAAAAAAAACCTAATGCACCAAAACAACATTTGTAGAAATTGGGAGTTGGGGATATTTTTCTTCAACTTTTTTCTTTCTCCTCATTCATGTGCCCATGCCATGTTGAAGCTCTTTAGTGATTTTGTGAAATAAATGCCTGGGTCCCAACATTCAGGCTTTGACATATGAATTAGGATTATAACATGTTCTTTCTCACTTGAACTTATTTAGACAGCATCTATTGCCTGACTGCGGGGACTCTTTGTAGCTAATCAGCCATGACCTAACAAACATATGAACTCACGAGGTGTTAATGCGGGGCAGCTCCTTTGTGCTTTTGACGGGTGTCCTTTGCCTTAAGGGCTGTTGCCTCGACATCTAACAATTGTCCACATAAGGGTGTTGTGGTCTGAATAAAGCGTACACTCTCGATAGATGTGATTCGAGGTGCGATGAGGTATGCGAATCAAACAAAATTTAAATGTCAAATTATCTTCTTCTTTGTAGCATAGCTCTGATGTAAATATCAGGTTGGACCAGGGATCAGTTTCTTATTAATGATTTGCAGTTGGCTCAAAGTAATTCACTTTGATTAGGGGTGTTTAAAAAGCAGTGAGTGAATGGTTTTGCGGATTGAAAATAAGGCCCGAACTAAAAATTATGAAAAAGAGCTCCTTGAAGCATCGGGTGTCTTTGGGGTTGAGGTCCTAGGGTAAATGAGAGGTTCTCGGGTCCTTTTCCTCGCGTTGGGGAGGATGACCTATAGTCATTCTCGAACCGGATCTTCATTTGGCTATCGAAACTGAACCCTAATAATTTTTCCCTTTGAAATATAGCATTTAATGAAGCACATCCCTTAAATCTACCTTACAGTAACTAATAGAAGGCAACTAATGAATCTCAAGGGATCTAACAATAAGCGTCATTTTGAGCTAAAGAAACTTTGCAAATCTGAGGTTAATCGAGTACATTTGCAGATTCAAACAGAGTGAAAGATGGAAACATAAATGACAGTAATGCTTGCATTAAAAACAAGAGAACCAACGTTTTACCTCGAAACCTAGCCCGGTAGCCCTCTCTTGAGGATGGAGGGTTTAATAACCATCCCTTGAGTTGTCATCTTGAGGGTGTTTGGCGGTAGAAAAATGAAAGAAAAGCGAGAAAATGAAGGAAAAAGAAAAGCGGTGGGAAAACTCGCCAAGTCTTTGTATCTCGGCCTGCCAAAAGAATCGAGAATGTCTCTGATATTTGGTTTGAGCTTATATAGTGCTCCAGTAATAAGCTAAAATACCCTCAATACCCATGTGTACATGAAGGGCAAAATTGGAAAAATCACAAGAGAGGAAGTCGAAACGAGGTGAGGCGAAAAATCACAAAATGCGGAGTGCGAAATTTCGCACCAGAAAAATTTGTGATTTGTGAAATCTGCTGCTGCTTCATTCTGCCTCTTGCTCTTCTTTTCTTCGATTTTAGATCTACGATCTTTGAGGTTCCACTCGGAATTCTTAGTGCTTGGATCAATTGACATTTGGCTTTAATAGCTTGCAAAACTAAAATTAGCCACAAAATGCAATCAGTAGAATAGTCGGGACAATAATGTACAATCGAGGTTAATTTGGTTGATTAGCACACAAAAAAGCTCAAAACCTACAATAAATAGGAACAAATCTTTTTGGGCATTAATCCTCCCCAATGACACATTCTTGATCCCATACTGCTGCTGAAGAAGAGACGAACAAATAATAACAAAATTATGTTCTCAAGTAATTTCAAAAGTATGTGGATGAATAATGCCTAACCCTCGATGAAACAGAAACCTGTAAAAACCATCACGAGAAAGTGGAAGCTATGAAATTCAATATCAAAGAGTTTCCTTTTCTAAAAGAATCAACACAGAATTTCCACTAATCTAGGTGTTTTATGTTAGTTTTCAGCAATAATCATGGCTGCGTTTTCCCAACAGCTCTTGCCACTACACAGAACACTAACTTGACCTGACAAGTCTAGAGACCTCTTGTTCCACTATTCTTTTGTGTTGGCAGAGGATGCAATCGTGAAGGAATCAGACCTCACGAAATCCGTATAAGGGATCCACGATGACTCTCAGCAATTAAGGCTTAGGCATCAAAGTCGAAGGATCTTTCAACCCTGAGCTCTTGAGTTTCACCAGGACTCTAAATGACTTCGAGACTCAACACCTACAGCATAAAGCTCACCATCTACCAATCTTGCCGAACACACTAAGTCGATTGGCTCTGACCAGTCGAAGCAGGGCATTGGAGCTTAAAGACTTTTGTCTATACCCGCTGGGTAGTACTGGGTTTGAGTAGCGTTGCAATTTTCTTCATACTCTTTTTCTCTTGCTTTGTTTTGGACTCATTGGCCTTTTTCTGTGGGGAGTCATCAACCCTGAGTAAAGTGATCGATGAAAATGGGATCAGTTTGCAAAGTTTAGGAGGGGTTAAGCGATTTTTCAGCTTATTGAAACTATAATAATGCTGATTATTGGCTGGTTATTAGCTAGGGTGGAAGAAAAAAGTGTTGAAAGCACTAATTTAACTGATCATCAGCAATTAAAGCGTAGAGAATCAAATCTCAACATCAACAACATTGAATGATATTTCCAATTTTCAAGCGCAAGTTAAGTAATAAAGAAAAGGATGTAATTTTACCATTTGTAAGTGTGACATATGAAACATTATAAAAGATATATGGCTAATCAAAACAAACAACTACACAAGCAGCTAAGCTTGACCGAGTCATTAATCTTCCATAAAACTTGTTGAAATAGCAATAATGACAAGTCATTAATCTTCACCAAAAAAACTTGCTCAAAATAGCAACAATACATAATGCCAAAAGCCACTTCCTTAGCTCCCCTGACGAGTGTCACATTATTGTCCTGATGGGGCTCCGGATTGGAAAGTTAGAGAGGAAGAGTGCACCACCTCTCGATAATTGAAGCGTGGGTGAGTATGTCATCCTCTGCATGGGCAGAAAAGCTAAGGAAATTTGGTGAGTGAATGGGAGGAGAATTTATTCTTCAGTAACTTGGAGGAATGCTGCTGGCGGTAGGGGTCTTGGAAGGCACACAGGAGCTAAAATTGTGCCCTCCATGGGTCCTGGCCATGCTTGGATTAGGGAAGAGATGGAGAGGGTGGAGGACTTCTGCTACACCTGTAAAACAAAATTAAAAAAAAAAAAGTGAGAATGTGCATAAGAGAATGAGAAAATGCAATCATAACTAAGCTCTGACTAATTGGTGTTGTTTTTACTTAATGATGAATAGAAGCTTTTGAGAACATCTTTGAATAGTACTTAATAGCATTAAGTATTAAGTTGTTGTTTTTAACAGGTAGTAGTAGGGATGACAGCGGAGACGGATTATTTGGGTTAAGATCACTTTCGCTCTTATTGACATGTTTAATTTAATTTTAATCGGGTTTTTTAACGGGTTTGGGTTTATTTTCTCCATCAAAGATGGGTTCCCAGTATTATTCTGTCTGTAGCCGAAAAATTAGAAATTTTAAAAATGGCAAAATGTTAATAAAAATAATAAATTGTCGCCAAGGGTTGAGGAAGCACAGAAAATTCTGGAATTTGGATAATGAAAGCAATTGTAGTTAAATTCTTCTCGCGAAAATCTAATGACCGGAAAAGTTTCGTCAGATACAGGAACATATTTGAAATTTTCCGATTTTACGGGTGATAAGTTACCGTGGCTGGGAATGAATTACTGAAAATCTGAAAGTTAGAAATGACTTTGATTTAAATTCATTTAAATAAAGTGAAGCTGAAAAAGAAATAAATTGTTGAACAGACCGAATGGCAATGTGAACCATGTATCCAATAATAATAATAAGCCAAGTCCCACATTATATTTTAATAATAATTTTTTATTATTTTATTTTTATACTTTAATATAAATAATAATTATTATTATAATGTTTTTTAATAAATAATTTATAAAAATTTATAATATTTTTATTTTTATGAAAAATATTAATTTTAATATAATAAAAATTAAAAAGTAAATATAAAAAAATTAAAATTAAAAAATAAAAACAAAATAATAATAAGCAAGAATGAGTTTGGGAAACCATAAGTTTAACATATGATTCAATTTTTAAATGTTGGATTTTGGAATTGAAAAATAGCAGAGAGTGGTCGAGTGGGGCATGATCAAACCCTCGTTGTTTTTCGCAGTAGTGTATATTCTTCATTCTTGCTTGTTGACGATGATTGAGTTTTCTTATTTTTATGGAAAATGACTTTTTTTCGAATAGAAAAAGTCGAATATTTTCCAGCTCTTACATTGAACTTTTGAAAAAATTTGAAGCGATAAGTCGTAAAAATTTTAAAAAACAGCGACTTATAATCTTGAAATTTGTTGAGCTTGTATTAAATCAAAAGCAAATCTTTAAAACTTCAAGATAAACCAAAATAAATTCAATAAACAAAAAAAAAAATTGAGTGCATTTCGGTCTCGGTGGAGACGAAACCCGACTCAATTATCTGTTGAATTTATGGAGGAGGTCAGGAGGGGAGTCTCCTCATATCTGGCTATATTTGTCTTGCGTCTGGCTTTAGCCTACGCGATGACCTTGAATATTCTGCTGTCCTTGGGGTGGCGAGGTCCCGCGATCCGATAGGATGAACTTGGTGGATGATGAATGGGCAGTCCATCTTGACTTGAGCTTGCCGGAAAGAGGTGGAGCTTGGTGCCAAGACACTGGTCTCCTTGTTTGAAGTTTTCTTGGTATCATTGATCATGCCACTTCCTTTAATCTGTCTTTTGATCCTTACGAGAAGTGAGTAGGCATCATTTCTGACTCTTAGCTCGGTGATATCAAGAAGCCTTTAAGGCCAGCTACCCCATATCGAGTTGACTTGCAGTGCCCACCATGCCTTATATTCAATTTCCACAGGCAGGTGACATGCCTTCACTTAAATAAACTAGGCGATAAGGGGACATACGGGGGTGGTCTTGTATCGCGTGTATGCCCTGAGAATCCGGCTGACGAGAACCGGTCCTTTACGGTGGAGCTCACCACTTTCATATTGTTTTGGTTTCCTGTGGCGAGCTCGACTTGACCTTGGTTTGAGGAGAATTGTTGGTAGCCACTTTGTGCTTTACACCATACTTAGCTAGGAGGTTCTCAAGGTTTGTTGCGAAATGTGAACCTCCATCGCCGATTATGGCCTTGGGGACCCCGAGATGCGGAAGATGTTCTCCTTGAGAATTTCAACACCACCACATGGTCTGTTGCTCGCAGGAGCCTTTACTTGACCCGTTCGACACATGATCGACTCCGCTGACAATAATAGGCGTATCTAAACAATGAAGGGAATGGTCCCGCAAAATTGATGAACATCAAGCAAATCGACTACGAATCGGGTTGGAGGCATGCATGTGGCCGACGAGATTTTCACAATCTTTGTTGTTGCGTTCACGCGCGCGGTGTGGTGTTCTTGAAAAAGAGGCGATAAAACCGGGTTATTGCACCTTCATGGCGGAGTTTTAAGGGAGGCAAAATGGCCTCCACATACTCTCATGGCGATGGTTGAGTATCACTTCTTTGTTCTCCCTTAGCGCCATCTGATTATCTGAATTGACACAATATTTGTATAAGAAGGCTCTTCCCAATAGTAGGAGTGAATTTACTGCGAAGAAGAACTTCACGTCTTGCTTGTGCCTTCGATCCTGGCGGTAACTCTCTTGTTGCGAGAAAATTGTGTGAGCATACCATGGGGCATTTTTCATAACCTTGGCGAGGACTCCTTGAAACTCATCATTAATTGGAGGGTTGTGGGTGTTGTGTGCTATGGTTAGTCGCAAGTGGAGGTTTTGGCACCAGTTTGCTAATGAGAGGGACACTCTTTGGAGACTGGTGATCAGCACCAAGTTCGGTGAGGAAGATGGGGGCTGGAACACTAGGGACATCAGGGGAGGTTTTGGCATTGGATTATGGAAAGACATCAGAAAAGAATGGAGCACCTTTTCTCAAAACTCCATTTCCTCCTTAGGAAATGGCCAGGATTTAGGTTTTGGAAGGACCCTTGGTGCGGTGAAGGCCGTCTTGGAGTAACCTTCAGCATTCGATTGGCGAGTTCAAGATGCTAGGGTACTTGGATGTTGGGATTCCTCAAGGAGGGATGGGGTTGGTCCCAGGTTTTCCTAAGACACTTTTAATGATCGGGAGGTGGAAGAGAGTAGAAAGGCTCCTTTAAACTGCTTGCGCAACCAGAAAATTGGCCCTTCAAAGAGGATCGAGCGGTTTTAAAGGAGACTATGACTAATGGTTTTGAGTTAGACACATGTGCGTAGGCGTGTATTCTCTTCCTCACGGATTTCCTTAATAGTTTCCATTTGGAGACGATCGCTCCCAAGGCGGGTTTTTACTTGAAGCTTCTGAAGCGAGGTGCTTACTCTTGACTAGCTTAAGAGGAGGGGGATCCCCCTAGTAAACAGGTGTTTTTTAAGTGAAGAGAATGAGGAAACAGTAGACCATTTGCTTATCCACTGTTCGATAACCAAGATGTTGTGGGATCTTTTTTTGGCCATTACTGATTATAACTGGGTGTTCCCCACCAGCAGTTCGCCAACTTCTCATTGTAGCAAGCGCTGGTGTCGACGGAAGAGAGTTTGGTTGGCGGCCCGCACTGTTTATTACGGGCTGTGAGAGGAAGAGGAATAGGGTGACTTTTGAGAACGAGGCCCCCTCTGCCCATAGGATGAAATCGGTCTTTTTGTTTACATTGTGGTCATGTGCTAAGTTGTATAGTGTTGATAACTTAAATTCTTTGGTAGGGTTTTTGTCTTGGTTGGGGTATAGGTGAGAGTGAGTTTGTGTTTTCCTTTTTTGTACTCAGCGTGTACTCTTTAGGAGCCTTGTGCTCGTTTTCATCTATATATTTGCTGTTCTTAGATAAAAAAAAAAGATGATCCTGACAACATTTTCCACCCCTTTTTGTATCATCTGATGCGCGGGTTGAATTCTTGAAGGAGGAGGACCCACCTAATAAGTCTAGCCTTGGCATTTTGCTTGGTGAGAAGGTACTTCAAAGCCGAATGGTCTGTGAAGATTACGATGTCTGACCCTACCAAGTATGCACGAGAAATTTGTGAGGCATACACCACGCCGGCGACTCTTTCTTTGGTGAAAGTGTAATTCTGCATGTGCCTCGTTCAGCGTTTGCTTGCATAGTAGATACCATAAAGTTTTCCTTCTTCTCTATGCCTAGGCGTGATGGCGTACGTCACTTCTGTCCTTTTTAACCTCGAGTAACTTCCGGTTGAGGCCTCACTGGTGCGGTGGTTAAGTAGGCCTTGAGCTCCTGAAGCTCTTTTGGCAATCTTCAGCGAATTTGGCATCCTTCTCCGTATGAAAGCATAAAGAGGCTTGACAATTTTGAAAATCCTTGATGAACCTGGCAAAAGCGCTGTGCCACAAATTTTCGCGGTCTTCATTCATGGGAGAAGCGGTTTGGAAATCGGTTCAATTTTGCCTTGTCGACCTTAATTCTTTGTTGGAAATAATATGTCCCTGACATAATTCCCCGGGTTGACCATAAAATGACATTTTCCCGATTCAGCACAGTTCTTCTCGATACATCATGCGGGGCTTGTTTTCCAAGTTGATGAAGCATTCTTGACTTCCTCCATAAAGCGCAATATCATCCATGTAGACTTCCATAATGCGCTCCACAAATTCTTGAAGTCTTGAGCATGCATCGCTAGAGTAATGCGAGGGTACGAGGCCCAGAACCTCACGGCAGAGGCATATGTGCCAAATGGGCGGAGTGAAGGTGGTCTTCTCTTGGTCTTCTGACGATCTCAGATTTGGAAGTAACCCAGTCATGTAGGGATGCGATGTAAGGGTTGTGGGAGATTCTTTCAGAAGGTGGTCCGTGAAGGGTAGAGGAAGTGATCCTTTCTTGTCCATCATTCTTCTATAATCGATACATACCCTCGACACATGGCCAGGCGGGTGGGCATTTCTTCTCCACTTCTCATTATGCAGTAGATTACCGATTTTTGGCACAACTGGGTTGGACTGCAAGTCTTTATCGGATATGGGGTAAATGATACCAGCTTGTAGCAATTTTAGGACTTCTGCATGTACCGCCCCTCACTGCGTGAGGATTCGTCTCCTCTAGGTTGCCATCTGATTTGCTTCCTCCTCAGAATAGATATGATGTCCCACATTACCTGTTTTGTGAGGAAGGGGGGCGGGGGGCTGGGCCATTCACCCCCCAGGTCGGTGATTTTCCATGATGGCTGCTTGAACTCTCCCCGAGGATGTCAATGTTGTTTCTTTGTAGTCTTGACCGGGGAGGATATGACAAGCGGAGCCTTGCTCATGTTCTTCAGTGCTTATGCCTCAGCCCCAGTTCCATGAGGTAGAGCTTGAGATCCCGACTTTTGAGGCTCACGTGGCTCTTCCCCCAATCGGTAGAGTATAATTTCTTCCTTTTCTCCATGGCCCATTAACAGGTGCATAGGTCTTGGGTTCCTATTTGATCTTGAGCGATCAGGCGGCTCCTCCATAGCATATCACTGCATTTCTTTGTGATGACTTTATTTATCGAATAGTATCAATTATCTAAACACCTCCCAGGCCCTCTTCGCGGTTGCATGTCGCTTTGCTAAAGTGGAAGATGTTGGGTTCAGTCATGTTTTGAATGCCAGGTGCATAACTCCATTCGGCCGGTTGATAGTGCATTAGAAGTGGCGAGAATGTTTTCAAAGGATGATAGGCACATATTGGTCACTCACTTTTAGCAGGTGCGTATCAAGCACAACAAAGTCTCTGAGATAGTAGAATTTGTCACTTGTCCAAAACATCCTCCACAGTGCCACACAGGTATTTTTATGGATCTATTTACAGGGACGATGTGATGGAAGTGGGTTTTAGTTCTCCTGGCAAGTTGCTTGTACATCGAATAAGGCGATGGTTTGCTGGCCCCCAAGTCTGCGTGCCTTTTAACGGGTGCCTCCGTTCACCCAGGGATGGTAGAATGACCCGGGATCTTTGTACTTTCTTGGAGTCTTGCGCTGGATGGCGCATGGCTTGTTCGATGGAAGGCCGCTATTGTCGACATTTAACCTCTCTTTCTTGTACGGGTCTTTGGTGGCATACGTTGGGACTTATTTAATCATGTCGACGGATGATGTTGACTTCACCTTGCGCACGCTGTCTTCGGCACGGTGATGGCCTTTTTCTTTGGCACCCTGTTGCTTGAGGAAAAGGTGGGGTGTGCTCTTTTCCATGCATTTTCTTTGATCACCTCCCCTCCTACGGCTCACCTTCTTTTGCCTCTTGGCCTCCTTTCTTCTTGGTGGGGGTGGGCATTTAACTTCTTACCACTTCTCGAGTGATAAGCGCTAACTTCATCTATCCTAGGATTTGGCTGTTGGAAGAGCGCAACTATACCCCAAGTTGGTATGTACGAGAGGGAAATTCCCTTTTCACCTTTTCTTCTTTGCGGTTGGTTAACCTTGAAATTTAGTGCTGCGGGTTGCCAAATTTTGGAGAATTTCGGTCTCTGAGGTTCTCACATCTTCTTGTTTAGTGTACCTTCTCTTTGTTTGATCCTACGAGTTAGCCTAGGCATTCAGCATATACGTTCTTACAAAGTTGCCACCACTTTACTCAAGTTCATGATAGCTTGCTCAGGCCCAGGGATGAGAATGGTGGTGGCTGTGCATTCGGGATGAGGATCCATCTTCGCTGGCGTGCGGCCGAGGTGCTTAAAATAATTGGAGGTTTTGGCTTCCCGGGAGAGGTTGGGGATGGTTCCTCCGGTTAGGATTGTATGTATTGTTGTATGGGGCGAGTGGTTGGGGGCTTGTATTAGCTGACATTGGCATCTCGGCCGTCAAATCCCTCGCGGAAGGGTGGACAATGCTCTCCTTGGTGATGGGTGGACTAGCCGAATGAAGCAATTTGGATATGTGCAGGCCTCGACTACTGCTCGTACCTCATGTTGATTTCTCATTTCAAGTTCTTCCAGCCTTCTAGCATAGGTAGACAACTTTGCCTTCATCTCCATATCCTATGGGAGTGAGTACATGCCTCCCCTTTGATTCGTGCGAGGCCTCATCGCTACCTTCTCCCAGGGTTGGGTTCATCCATTTGCCTTCAATCTGTCTCGACCACATAATTCAAGAAGTCCAGGGCTTCCTTTGAATGTTTGCCTTTGATGTCTCAGCCACATATAGTTTCCAACAACTGCTTCATAGCAGGGGACATTCCATTATAGAAGTGATTAACTAACATCCAAGTATCAAAGCCATGGTGAGGATAGGCATTGATGGTCTCTAGGTACCTTCAAACAACTGGTGAAATTTCTCATTTTCTTAGTTGCAAGGTGTAAATGCGCCTCTTCAGGTATTGGTTTATGAGTAGAAAATTTCTTCAAAAATTCAGCACGCATATCTCCCCAATTCCCTAGTTCTCGGCCTGAGAGGTTAGGCAGTTTAGCCTTGTCCTTTGGAGTTAGAGGAAAGAACTTCAGCCTCATCAGATCCACATTGGAGATGTCCTCTTTGAAGGTATTGCACACTTCCTTGAATTCCCGGATGTGTGAGTATGGATTTTCACTCTCCATTTCATGAAAAGTGGGAAACGAGGAGCCTGATGTAGGAGCTTGATAATTATGTCCTCTCTGGAGGAGGTACAATGCGAGGAGGGTGCACTCTCGAGGGTGTATATGATCCCTAGCTAGTTTTACTTGTATGCATTGGGATTTTTGTGTACTTACAGTGGCTTTCTTGCTCTCGGTGGAAGTCCATCGGGGCCACTATGCATGCTCGCTTCATAGCTACGTTCTTGTGGAACCTTTGCTCCTTTCTAATATACTGTTTGTGTTCTATCCCAGTGGTGCATAAACTCTATGAAGCTTGACTAAAGTACGACAAAGACAAAAACAAAACAGGTTACCAAAAAGGTTAATGTTAACAAAAAATAAAAATAGAAATTGTATATGGATAGTATAAAAATTGAATCAGCTTCTTGATGGCTGCTAGGGGAAATATGATAAAAATAAAAAGGTTGAAAATTCACCAACACTTTGTGATGTGGACCACTAAGTTCTAACAACTCGTCACTTGCATAGAGCACCATCCGGCCCAATTCATTGATTCATTATATCGGTAGGCTATCTAGGAATCAACAAAATTTATAAACCCTAAATTCCTCCTTGCCCTGCAGTAGCATAGCTACTATGATATAGTCAGCTGAGATTCGAACACGGGGGATGAATTTTCTTCTTGTAAATGATTTGCAGTTGGCTCAGTAAGGTGAATTTCACTTTGGATTAAGTGTTTAAAAGCAGTGGAGGTGAATGGTTTCTTGAGATTGAAAATAAGTGAGGCAAAAATATGAAAAGGCTCCTTGAAGCATCAAGCTCTTTTGGGGTTGAGGTCTAGGGTAAATGAGAGGTTCTCAGGTTTCTTTTCCTCGTTGGGAGGATGACTGTAGTCATTTCGATAGGATCTTCATTGGCTATCAGCGAATATAATAATTTTCTTTTGAAATATAGCATTTAATGAGCATAAATGCTCCCCCAGGACGAGTAAAAGCACATCACTAAATCTCACCTCTTGTAACTAATGAAGCTGACTAATGAATCTCGATGGATCACAGCAATAAACATCCTTGAACCACCAAAGCTTGCCAAATATAGGTTAATCAGATACATTTAAATTTAAACCTACAGAGTGAGAGATGGAAACATAAATGACAATAAATACTTGCATTAAAAGCAAGAGAACCAACATGTTACCTGCAAAAAGCCTTAGCCTAAGTAGCCCTCCTCTTCAAGGATGGAGGGGGGTTTGTGACCATCTCTTGAGTTGTCATCATCGAGGTGTTTGGCAAGCGAAAATGAAAAAGAAAAAGCAAAGAAAATGAAGGAAAAGAAAAGCAGCTGGAAAACTCCCGCCAAGTCTCTGTATCTCCAGCAAAGTAAAAAAAAATCAGAATGTCTCTACAATATTTGGTTTGAGCTTATATAGTGCTCAAATAAGCAAAAATACAAAAATACCCTCGTACCGCAGCATGAAGGGCAAAGTGGGAAAAATCACAAGAAAAGTCAAAGCGGGGTCGAGGCGGAAAAATCACAAATGCAGGGTGCGAAATTTTGCACCCTGCGAAAATTTTGGTAGGCTGCGAAATCTACACTGCTTCATTTTCTTGCCTCTTCTGCTCTTCTTTCCTTCTGATTTCTGATCTGTGATGTTGAGTTCCACTCGAATTCTTCTTACTTGGATTGATTCAACAAATTTAGCATTAATATCTTGCAAAAACTACAAAATTAGCCACAAAATGCGATTAGTAGAATAGCCGGGACCTTAATGTGCAAATCGGGTTAATTCGATTGATTAGTACACAAAAAGTGCTCAAAACCTACAATAAATAGGGCTCAAAATAGCACTTTTTGGGCACTAATCAAGATGCAGCTTCTTCCAAGAGGTTGATTTTATTGGCACAACAGAACTGGACATATACAACGACACTTTAAAGGTGTACTTGATAAAGAAAGAACACACACACACACAAAAAACAAACAAACAAACAAACAAACAACAACCTTGTATCTCCTTACGCAGCTTCCAGCCCAAACTACGAGATCAATTAAAATTAAGTCTTATTCTATGTACAATCTAATCTATAATAAGTGTTGCCACATTGATCGGGGCTTTCATCTGACCTTCCCGCTATCTTTGTGTTCTTGTTCACTATAAGAGGAAAGCGAGTGAGACTGAGAAAATTCAAAGGGACTTACTTTAGTATCCCACGTTTTGTGTGCTTCCATAACTTGATTCTGTACATACCTCTTACATTGCAAAAACAATAACCATCTCTTCTTTGCATACATCCTATTTGTAACTCACATAGAGGCTTTCCTTTCAAATGTATATTTGCAGCAACTCCACTTTCAGGAAAGCTTGATTAAGCAAGAAAGACATTCCGAGGCACCTTATAAGCTCTTATCCATGCAAACAACTCCTATTATTTGTTGCTCATACTGCTGGTCAAATTTCCAGGTTACAGCTGGCTATACGTCGATTAAATAAAGTATGTGCTAAAAATATCCCTAAATGATGGTACATTTGATGTATACATTTTTTGGTAGACGAAGCAATTATATTAGCAAAACAGGGCAAGACCCAAGTGTGTACAGGATGTATACAAGAGAAGCAAAAAGACTACCTACCACCCACAAACTTGGGAAAACTACAGGATGCACATTAATAAATTTACAAGCGGATACTCCCCCTCATTCAAGTGGCCAGCCCAAGAGGCGATAGAGGAAATGAAAGAGTGTTTAATCTATGTAGAGGTAAGTTTAGATTGTCAAGCGTCATTCTTTATTCACAGCACTTACAGTAGGCTAAATAGAGCTGTCTTCCACAGCTTCTTAGCTTCTTTTCTTATAGGAAAAGTCTTACCATCCATCATTAAGTCCTTGATCGTGAGTAGACAAACCCATTCCATTCTTGACAAAGCAGTGAGGAGAGCCCATAATCTCTAGATTGTAGGGCAGTGCATAAATAAGTGATCTAAATTTTCCTCCTTCTCTTTGCACATCGGGCATCTGTTTTCAAGCTGAAACCCCTTCTCTTTAATTGGTCCCCAGTGCTGCACATTTCCCCTGCCTCAGTGAACAAACACTTTAGGAGGGACATTGATTCCAAATGAGACTCTTGGGTAATTATCAATATGCATTTTTCCATGTGCATATGTTTGCCTTGACTATATCTTGGCCTTTCTTATCCACATCCCATAAGATTTGTCACTCTGCCTTTGCCTCACACTATTGCAGCGATAAGAGTTGATTGCCTAAAAACTGTCGAAACTCACCAATCATTAGACGATGCGAAGAACCTTAAATTCCACCCACCTTCACCCTCAGACTCACACTTCCACATCATTTTCCTTTTGATGTGGTAATTGCATAAAGGGTTGGGGAATGGGATGCAGAAGCGGATTCTCCCATTCCATGTCTTCCCAAAGTCTTGACCGACCCCCATTACCCGGCCGCCCAGCTTGCGGTCGTGTTTTTCATTTGCTGGCCTTCTTTCTAATGTCGTTCGGGGCCCCACCGAGAAACTCCCCTTTGGCTCCTCCCGGCTCACTCCCCCGACTTCCTAGACCATACTTTGGCAGTCAATTTCTTCCACGGGATTATCTTTGTGGCGGTCTCCAATTCCATTTTACCTGGCTTGATGATTTGTTCAAATTTTCAGTCTTCTTACTCGGACCACCACTTCTTTCTTACCGTCGTGCCCAAATTCACTAAATGAATCTTCTGTCGAGGTTTCCCCCGCAGAGGAAATCCCTTTGGTTTCCAACCTGCTTTGTGGGCATTACGTACAACGACATTGTATAGATGGGCAGATTAGAGAGTGTGCTCTTAATCAAAGTCACCTTCCCCATTTTGATATGTATTGTCTTTTCCAAAGCGCCAACTTTTTTCTAAACCTTTCCTCCACCCGTCGCACACCTAAATTGATTTGCAGCTTCATTATTGGGAAGGCCTAAGTAAGTGGTAGGCAAGTTCCCCTTCCTACAACCCAATTCAGCAACCAAATCTTCTAGGTTCTCCACTGTCCCTACTGGCAGGATTGAGCTCTTTTCCAGATTTATTTTCAGACCAGAGATGGCTTCAAACCATAGCAAGACCCAGCTTAGATAGGCTAACTGCTCCCTAGTGTCATTGCAAAAGACTAAAGTGTCGTCTGCAAACAACAAATATACATGCTTTTAAACTTTGAAATCTGTGATAGTTGATGGATAATAATAGAGATTATTCATTATATGAAAATATACTGATCATACTTCCTCCGATCAAAATTATGCTAGGATGGGTGCTGGATTTAATTTTCTTCTTTTTTAGGTAAGTATCGAAGTTAATTTTTATGGGGATGGTGGCACCCTTGAGGCCTGGCTCAAGTGGTTAAAAGTTAGGATTAGGTTAGAGGGCTTTATGTTTAAACTCCAGTGGGGACAAAAAAAAAAAAGAAAAAATAAAAAAATACTTACATATAAAAAAATTTAGGGAGAGATGGTGGCAGATGTAAGACTGCATTCCTTGAGACAATGCTAAAAGGTCCAAAAGAATCCATGTCTACTACTATTGTTTTATTATAGTGTTTACATATAAACATCATTATTACAAATATATATGGTTTAAAAAAATTAAATGCATCTATAAAGAAACAACTATATGAAGGAGGTCAGAAGAACAAGGTAAAAATTTAGTGGTCATGGGCGCATGGCTATTTTTATTTGTCTAGCTTTCTTAGTTCATAGTGGTGAAATTTCTACAAATTTAGTCTGACATATACATATAAATGTGTGTTTGTTTTATTGCTTAATATTGTCTCGATGCACCATTATTGTACCTTATCTGGCGCACTAGAAGTATGAATGTATGATTTAACAGAGGACATGACCTCCGATAGACATGAACGGCAATGAATGGTTTATGTTGCTGATAAAATACTTGGGATTTAAAATTCTTTTTCCACTGTTGAATCAACAAATATGTTTTCACTTCATTTTGGATGTATAGCCATATATTTCCTTAGGTAGTGAGTGTATTTTTTTTTTTTTTTTTTGCATGCCAGTGATTTTTTGTTTTTCCTTTGCCCTGTGATTCTTGCTTGAGCTTTTCATGTCTAAATGAAGGATTTTCCATCTTAGCCGCCTGCAAAATTCTTTCATTCATTTCAATAGAAGATTATGGTCTTACAGCATTTTGTTCTATTCCCTAATTTGGTTGAGGTGCCTACATGCCTTGTTTCCACATTGATCTCTTATAAAGTAAACATTGGTGTTAGTAATTTCTTTAGCATGCCTATCATCATTCGACATGAGATCGACTAATTGATTTATTGTTCTTCTAAATGCTGGGGTTCAGATTCTTGAAATGGACACTTATAGGTACCATGGTCACTCCATGTCTGATCCTGGGAGCACCTACCGTACTCGTGATGAGATTTCTGGTGTGAGACAGGTGGATAAGCTATGTTCTTGGCATTTTTTTTTCTTTGCTGCAATGTGTTGACAATATTAACCAGTTTTGGTGGTATATTTTCTAGGAGCGTGATCCAGTTGAAGAGCCGAAAAGCTGATCTATCTGTGAGCTGTCTACTGAATCAGAACTAAAGGTAATAGTATCAACTTTGTCCATATAGGCATTTTTGTTTTTGGAAATTATGTTTTGCCTTTGGATTTGAGAAAATTTCAGGATTGGGTGTAGCGAGAGTTTTTTCTTTATCATCTTTTTTTTTTTTTTTGTACGTGTCCTTTTTCCTTTTCTTTGCTCCGTTCCTTTCCTCCCAAATTGGTTCTGGAATCGATTCCAGCATTGTGTTTAGGTAGAAAATCAGTAGCAGAAAGAAATGGGGAATTTGGATATGACTCTGAATGATGTCAAGAGAAACTGCATGTTTGACATATTTTTTTTTTTTGGTTTACAGAGTGTTGAGGAAGAGATCGAGTCCAAGTGGTGATGCTATTGCAAAAACCAAGTAAGAAAGACTTAGCAATCTTAATTTGATTGTTATGTAGCTCTCTAGTAAATGAACTTCCCTCGTCCCGTGTTCTCTCTTGCTATACTTTAGTTAGATCATGTAAATTCTGTTCATATGTCTTATGCCATTGCCATTTCTGTTTACCAGGAAAGTCCTATGCAGATCATCTGAACTCTTCACCAATGTATACGTGAAAGGTTATGGGATGAATTAAGAATTATCCGTTTTATTCGTTCATTTCTTTTTCGGATCTTTTATTCCTTACCATGCCCTTCCTGGGAAAGATTGAAAACAAGTCACCTGATTTGTCTGCTGTCAATGGTATTGATTTGATATACCTCTTACTGATAAACAGGGAACCATCTCTTCATATACCATACAAAAATATTTGGGTTTGCTCCCGAAAACCAAGTTTGCTTTCTTCCAGTCTAAACTTGTGCTGTTTGGAACCATGAAAGTATTAAAGAATAAAATAGAGAGGAAAAATGGAAGGAAGATAAAAAATAAATTTAAACTTAATAAACAAATATTATGTATTTATTTAAACTACGTTTTATTTGTTTCTCTTTATCATATAACGATTAAGAAATTTAAATATATATAAAATTATGAGAGAGTTACTAGAAATTATATTTTGATTTTTAACTATATTTTTAAAATGTGGTGAAGCCTGACGTGAAATATCGTTTTCCTTAGCCTCAGTTTGGAACACGGAAAGCAGATAAGGAAAAGAAAATAGTGAGAAAAGTGGAAGGAAAGAATTTGTAGGAAAATATAAAATAGGTTAAAATTAATAAATTAATTTTATATGTTTTATTCTTCATTTATTTATTTATCTGTTATACAAAGGATTAAGAAATTTAAAATATATAAAATTAAATTTTGATTATATTTGATTTTTTTATATTTTCGCATTGAAGAGCGAATATGAGAAAATCATTTTAAATTTAGTATTTTTTTAACTTTTCGTATCTTTCCCATGTTCAAATGGAACCGCTTGCTTTCTGTTGGGAGAAATATACTCAAGGTTAACCTGTGCAATGCACAGAAATTATACTGAAGAGGAAGAATTTTGTTTATTTATTAGTTTAGGGGCCTTAAATTCATCCATAATATGATCTAGGGAGACTCTAAATTTGTATGTTGGCTTAAATGACAGCTAAATGATTAAACAAGGAATTTCCCAAAAAAAAAAAAAAGAAGTGGAGTGAAAAGCTTTTGGAAGAAAGCAATGCAGGGAAGCTCTAATATCATTCTCCTGTTTTTGCTTTTAAATTAGAGTATTGGAATTAAACATTCTTTTTTCTTTAAGTGATCATGTAACTCTATTTATCCTGTATTGTAGGTGGGAGGAGCAGATGAAAGAAGTGAGGAGGTGCTGCCACCATAGGATCCGAGCCCTACCAAAATAAAATAAAAGGTGCAGAGTGAAGAGGATATCATGTCTGGCTGGTCTCTCTAACCCTTCTTATTTCCCTGTATAGAAAATCGATTCTTCTCAAGTCCAGTGTAAGTTTTTCACCTACGGGAGAGGTAAGTATTTATTTTTCTAGGTGTTTGCAATCCCACGGCTCCTGTAATTATTTAGGTGTTTACTTTTGTTCATCTGGCATCATCGATGATGATGATCAAATTTCACTTTGATCAGTGACAGAAGTTTTTTTCTAATTTTCCACCGTCGCTTTATAGTTGTTCATGCTCGTTTTATTTTATTGTTCGTCTTCATTTTATTTTTATTTTTATTTATAAATTTGGGGACTTCATTTTAATCATTTGCTTTTGTGAAATAGACATGATTTTCATTTCCGATACCTTTTCTCATTGAAGGATGCAACTTCCTTTTAAGGGAAAATCCTAGTTTGTTGATAAAAAGTCTTTGGTTGTATTTGGGCTAGTCACACTCTTGGGCTAGGTCAAAAGATAAAAAAATTTGGTGGAAAGAACTACTTAGACAAGGAAGACTAAAGGAAAATGTGAGGACATTAATTGCTTGGTTGGCACTGCTTTTCGTAATAACCTTTTAATCAAAACGTTTTTTCAATAAGCGTTTCTATTATAAAAGTTATGAATGTTTTTATAAGAATCTAAAAATCTAATTTATTAGTGTTTTATAACATGTGGTATATGTATAAAAACGTTTTTATATCATATTAATAAATCAACATTTTATTACAAAAATATATAAATACATATAAAATTTTATATCAATAAAACCTAAAAGAATTATTTTTATGATTATAAAATTTTTAAATTTTTGAATTATTTGTATTAATGAAAACGTAATGTTATTTATAATTAAACATATTTTAAAAATATTTTAAAATTTTGATAATAAATAAACATACACAAACATTTGTATGATTTGTAAAAAATATTTATAAAAGATTTGAATTAATGAATAAAAGATATAAAAACATTTGTATTAATAAAAACTTATTATAATAGTTTTTTATGATTATAGAAAATTTTAAAATATATTTATAAAAAGATTTGAATTATTTGAAAATTTAAAAAGTATAACAATTGTGGGTTTTTAAATTAAAATAAATAGATATTTTAGGTATATCAAAAAACTTTAAAAAAAACACCTCTGAGGTGTTCTCAAAAAAACATTTAAGACTTTTTAATGTTTAAAGCGTTTTTAAAAATATTACCACAAGCACTTTTTTTTTATGGAAAAACTTAAAAGTGTTTTTAGACTCTGAAATGTTTTAAGCACTACTAAACTAGCCTTTTATTGGATTCAATTACTCAATTAGTTGATTTATTACATTGAATACGACCACGAATCCTTCCCATGCGTCCTTTAAGTATTGATAACATATGAAACTCATCTACTGATATTGATAACATATAAAGACGATAACATATGAAACTCATTTACTGATATTGATAACATATAAAGACAAATTTGTGTCAATAGTAATGAGGGGAAACAAATACACGTTTGTCAAATACTTCTCCCAACATTAGCTGTGTCGTACTGCTCAAAGCGCCACTTGAGAAGGAAAAAAAATTTTGAAAACATGTAACTAGAAAATCCTGAGCCATGTGAGATGTTATTTTCTTCAATGATGGATCCTATGTCCTCACTTGAGCAACCAATTACATTTGGGTGAAAAGAGCAGAAAATCTGTATAATAGTGAGGAAAATTTATGTAAACACTATTATTATTATCAACATTAAAAATCAGAGTCTATTTCGGCTCCGCCCATACCATTACCATAGAATTATTTGTCCTTGAGAAGTAGACCTATACCAAGAAAAGATGATAAAAGTGAATGTGATGTCTTTCTTTAAAACAATAAATTTAATTTTAAATATTTTGCAAGGTGGTTTTAGGTTGGAAAAAAAAAAAAAAAAAAAAAATATATATATATATATATATATATATATATATATATATATATATATATATATATATATTGGAGAAGAGAACTCACGTTAATGTTTGGTTATCACCCAACAAAAAGGAAAGAAAAATATTATTTATGACAAACAAATGAAGGTAGATGTAATGAGATCATAGTACAAAAAATAACCCAAAATTAGAGATGGATATGAATCAAAATCAATGTTATTTAATTGTAGTAAGTCATATACTATTTAATGATTAATAATATCTTTTTTAAACAATGATTAATAATTTCTTGTTGATATAAACATTCAAATTTTACATAGCAAAAAAGAAAAATTAGGAAAAAAATTTGAAAATTAAAAACTAAATAAAGCAAAAGGAAACAAAAGTTCCCTTTGGAATACTAACCAAGGTCAGTCTTGAGAAGCATGCCTTTATCTGATCACCAACCAAACTAATCATATAAATAAATAAACAACACACCAAAAGTACATGAAAAACACATGAATAAAATTCAACAATATTCTCGGGCAAAATCTGTTTAAAAGAACAAATAAAGTCAATATCACCAAGAAAATTGCAAATTACTTGAAAATCAATCTTGGAACATAAATTTTAAAATTTATAAGTAAAAAATTATAAAAATTTTTTTTTTACTTCAATTACAATATTGTTTTAATTATAGAATACAAAAAAATTCAAAGAAATTTAATAATTCTTAACTCCTAAGGTCCCAAGAAATTGAACAAGAAATCCTTAATTTGATTATAGGGTTTTATCTGTGAATTAATTAATGGGTGAATTAAAGGATTTTCAATTTTGATATTACATTTTTCAACTATCTACAATGTGTACATTTTATAATTATCAAAAAATTTTAAGAAGATTCTTATAAGGACTTTTGGTTTTTTTTGAAGAAAAAAAATAATTTTATTGATTTAAACTAGTATGATATATGGAAATGAAATATATAATCAAAATCGCTAAAAACCGTTTAGGATGAAATAATATTTAAGTTAATGGCATGTGAATCTAGGTTCGAAATTTTATAAGCGATGGGGCTTATCTGTCCGATATTCTGTGTGCAAATCTTATGATTGAGTGCAGTATGTGCTCTGGCCAATGATTTAATTTTTCGTGTCGGATATCACTTTCTTTAAATACGAATTGTTTTAAATATAAATAACAATCATCTGTGTGACGATAAGCAAGCATTGCATAAAAATACGATAGCCAAAAAAGTAAATGCAAGAGACAACCACTATCAAAGGGATAATTTCAGGCCATATGAAGTTAAGTATAGGTGACAAAAGGGAGTATAAGTAATTGCCGTTGAACTACAACCAAAGCAATCTCACAAATAATGAAGCCTTTTCTAAACACATGACATCTTAAATCCAGGTGACAAACCATATGAACTAGAAAATAATTTATTTATTTTTAAGGAATGTACTCAATCAAATATGAAAATTTCCAAAAGGGAAATTGGCAATTCAGATTATTTTTAAATTAATCAATTATGTAAATTACATAGTGAAAAATTAAAAATACAGATTTTTAACAAAGTAAAAGAAATTATTTATTTATTTTCTTAATTATCATGCAATTATTATTATTTCCAAAGGGTGATTTTGACAAAATATCTTTTTTATTTTTCTTA
Source organism: Tetrastigma voinierianum (assembly GCA_016808115.1). Lineage (NCBI taxonomy): Eukaryota > Viridiplantae > Streptophyta > Magnoliopsida > Vitales > Vitaceae > Tetrastigma > Tetrastigma voinierianum. The sequence goes on from JAEQBH010009123.1 coordinate 70,198, forward strand.
CAAAAATAACCCTTTATTTCAAGAGAAAATGTAAATACGTGAAATGGAAAAAGGCGTTTTATCCAAAATAGGTTATTTTTCAAGAAAAACGAAATGTTAGAATAACAAATTTTGAATTATTTGATGACTTTTAATAAATATATATATTTTTAAATTCGTAGCTTCAAAAAATAACCGTAGAATACTAATATGATTCGGTGAAAAGACCCAGTTGGCCCAAAATCATAGAGGAATCCCGTAATTAGGTTCGGCCCATTTTCCGAAATATTCGGACGGTCAAGCGAATATCCGGGTCGAGCATATTAAGTTAGGGTTTCACTGACTTTGAATTTCCTCGGTGAAGAAGGTGAAGATCAGACAGAGAAGAAAAGAAGAAAATCAATGGCGTCAGCAGTGGGATTAAGTGCAGCGATGCCGTTCTGGAAACAGCAGGGATGACATGCATATCTTACTCCAACATCTGCGCTAATCTGGTGAGGAACTGCCTCAAGGAGCCATATAAATCCGAATCCATCTCTCGCGAGAAGGTCCATTTCGCCATTTCCAAATGGGAGAACGGAAATCCTCAGAAGCCCAGTAATTCTCTATCTCTCTCAATTGTTGGTCTTTTCTTTAGTTTGTTTTTTATCGATCCGTTTGCTAGCTGAGAAAAATTGTGAGGAAAAAGAAGAGGAATTAAAGCATAAGCAGCATAAGCCATCATAGTTTGGTTTTGTCTTTTCAATTTACTGGTTTGGTGGCTGGATCTTTTAGATTACTTCTCTGATCCTGTTGGTTCCGAGAAAATTTGGGGAAAATGAAATTAAAAAAAAAAAAAAAAACTGCGTAGAAAGAAGCATAAGCTCACTCTTTTGTTTTTATCATTTTTAGAATTGTTTTCTACATTGTAGTGTATGCCATGTTTCTCGGTAGCTAGTGGATTGATTAATGACGATCTTGATTGGAACTAGGGTTGTTTGGCTGGATTTTGAGTAAACAAATGTGAATTTTGCATTATTTTAATGGCCTAAACGATATTAAGACTATTCTAGGCATTGTAGGACTTTTATAGGGTTGTTCTTTGGAAACTGACCAAGTATAAAAGAAAGATAGGATTCAAGTTATTGTTCCTTTTCCCTTGGATTATCAAGAAGCAATTGAAGGGTTAGGATTATTTTGACTTGTATTGCTTTGTTGAGATGTACCCTCCAGAAGGAAAAATGATATAATCTTACTGATGTACTGGCTGATTGAGATGTTGCCATGACAGTTCCTTGTGGCTAACATGTCAGCACGAACGATGCGCATTGTCATTTTTATGAATCTATGAGTGGGGTATAGATGATTTTTGGGCTGGCAGGTTTTTCTTGAGCTGTTGACACTCTTTTTGGCCATTCCGCTGCGGGTATACTCCTGTATACTTCTGGGCCAGTTTGGTTGTATTCTCTTTTTTTGTAGGAATACATGCTGTTTGTTTACCAGCAAAAAATTATTATGAATCTATGATGATGTGATGTCATCTCTGAAAAAAATGATAAAAGGGTTTGCTAAGAAAGGATTTTCCATTTCCTGTGTTGGTGACGATGTTTCTGTCTTTGCAAATACATTTCATCTTCTGCCAATGGTTTAATGCCATTTTTGGACTGACAATTAACATAATAAGATAGTAATCTGTGTTTTGGGGGTGGAGAAATTATAGGGGCCTTATAGCACCCTTGGTTTTCCATTTGAGATTTTCTATTTATAAGTTTTCATGCCCTTGATAAATATAAATTTTCTGTTTATGGGAGGTTCCTGATTTAAATCCCATTGTCGGAAATAAAAATTTATATGCCTTTAAAAAATCAAACTATTTATGAATTTTCAAATTATGTTAAATTTCGGCTCTTTTGCAATCTGTTTTGCTACAACACCCACTGCTCTAGTTAACTGTATTCCCTTTCCAAGTTTGATTTCTATGTTATGCATGTATGGCTGTGCCTAAGGGCATATCGATTGAAGTAGATTCTTCTTTTTTGATCAATCAAAACCCCTTTCCAAACCATACAAGCTTCTTCCAAAGCATACGGCGTTCTTTAAGTCACTCTTTCTCCAGATGTCAGCGTTGTTTATTTGTTTACAAATTTACACATAGACGAGGATCTCACCAAGTGCCTTCTCTCCTAATGTCGTCTTTGCTTTATTCTTTCTTCTTAGGTTTTAACTCATATGTTATCCATGTCCTTGGAGTGCGTGGCTGGTGTCCCTCTAATGCCTTGCAGTGAATTTCATTTATCTTCCAAATAATTGCTTTCGAGAATTGCCGTGCCTGTTAAACTGACTAGAATTATCTTTAATAAATGCTTTTATTTTCTTGGGTTTAACTCTTAGACCATCATTCATGGGGTTTTCATTTTTGTAATGCCAATATGATTTTGTTCTGGTTCGGATCGCCCTAGCTTTGCCCTTTCCACAAAGAACAGAGGAAAATGATAGAATAAAGAGAAGTATAGGTCCCTCCTCCCTCTTTTTTTATATCCATACACAATGCCTTTTTGTTGGGAAAAAGTTAAAGCAATGCATAAACGAAGAAAGAGGTTAGATTTCAGAATAATCATATACTCTAATCCTTTGTTTTCCTGTCCTGTTAATATACTTGTACCCATTTCCATCAATTTTATATTAAGATAGTTTGTTATTTGTAATAATTGAGTTTTATTTTTTTGGAAATTGTGTTTTCCCTTTACATTGATTTGAGAATAATTGTAAAGATGACACAAAAAATGCAAATAATACATGATTCAATATAGATTACACATAACGCTCATTCGTTATGGTAGTATCACAGTTTATTAAGATAATTCTGGGCTCTAATGTCTGGCGAAAGCCTTGATCGTTATCATGAAATGCTGAGCGATGTATTTGCGTGCTTTATGTCATCTTTCACCGATTGTCTTTAGTATTTCGATGACATGGTCCATTGGTTTGTCTCTTTCAGCCGTCCGTTCCGACACGCCTGAAGATTGAGGTGAAAGGGTTAGGGTCGATCAAGGGGTGGTCCCAATTTGAAGGGAGTTGTTTTCTTCTGTTGATTCCATTCAATAGACTTGGGTTTTACCAGGTATGTAATGTAATGCCTAAGCATTTCAAACAAACATTTACTTCTGGTTTTGGATGGAATGACTCAATTTTTAATAAATGTAAGTTGATTAGTTTAGTTTCAAAATAAAACATCTCAATGGTTGTATATTCACCACTTTGAGACTGAACTATTAGTCTGTGATTTCCATAACTCCCACATGATTAGTGTTTTCAAATATGTGCATTTGTTTTTCACAATGTTTTAAAAATCGGATCGGTGAATGAATCGAAAAATTACTGATTCCGTTTAGAGATTGAGCCAATAGTCGAGCCGCGGTTTGAATCGGGATGAAAGGTCACGGTTGATGATCGGATAAGCCCGGTTCAGTACCGAGATTTTAAAACATTGGTTTTTCAGATGGGAGTTTTGTATGTGGAGAAAGTGTAGGTGTTTCCCAGTCTTGCAAACATGAATTTCGGAATCGAAAAGTAATAAGGAAATAAAATAGAAAGAAAAATAAAAAATTGGTTCTAAATTTATTAAGTTGATTCTATATGTTTATTTAAACTTATTTGATTTGTTTCTTTTTATAATATATGAACTAAGAAAATTAAAAATATATAAAATTTTGTGGAAGTTTGATTAAATTTGTTTTTCTTTATTATTTTCCACATTAAATCAAACATGAGAAAACCATTTTTTTAGTTTTTTTTTTTTTAGTATTTTTGGGTTTCAAGCAAAGCTTTAAAAGGAAAAAAATAGAAAAAAAGGTTAGAAAAAAGGTGAGGAAATATCGTGAATTTGCTGTTTGGTACTCATTCTATGAAGATAGAAGGAGATAGAATGGGGAAAGAATGAAGGAAAAAGGCAAAAAAATTATACAATTTTATTTTTGGAAAAAAAATGAAATGACGAAAATATGACTATTGGCCATTTTGAAAATGTTTTCAATTGTTTCATAAATAAAAACAAATGAGTATCCCTTTGGAAACATTTTTTTAAAAGTAGTCTTTGGAAGAGAGTTTTATAGATGCATTCATGAAACTCCTTACATTCACTATTTTAATGATTTTTTGAGACGTCAATGTCCTTTGTTAAAATGCAACTAGTATTTTTCAAAAAAGAGAAAAAAAATTGTTTTATTAATAATTTATTTATTTTTATGAGTAAGAGTAGCAACTTTTTCCCTTGAAAAATAACTCACTCAATCAACAAAACCTATAATCTTAGGACTGAAAAATAAATATACACTCTACCAATTCCAAAATATATAGAAAAGCATGTTTGAATCTTAAATGGACTATTCCTCAATCTTGGAATTTTATTTATTTATTTATTTATTTTTCTTCATATGGTTGAAAAGTAAACTATTTTATTATTCTTTTAAGTGGTTCAAAATAAGGGAAAAAAAAAGTGTTGTAAAAGGAGTGAATGAAGAGAAAGGTAGTGGGCATTAAGTAACGTATTTGAACTAATGGGAATATTCTTTATTATCCATCAAATTCAGTGAGTGAGTCTCACTAGCATAACCCGCACTAAGTGATATGAAAGTTTGACTCGGACAAAAAAATAGAAAAAAACGAAAAAAGTTGAGACACTATTTAATTGTAATTTTCAAATGTTATCCTAAAATAAGTGAGACCATTTTCTATTCATGGGTGAAGAGATAAACCAAAATCCTCATATTTGATTATATAAAGCTTCATTTGTGATCTGTGTGGCCGTAAATTTGAAAACAAGATGTTTTTCGCTTTATAAGCGATGCCGCGTTGGAAATGACAGGAAAAAAGTGTTACGTTTGCGTAAAAGAGGCATACTCCCTTAGTTTGAGGAATAAAAGGAAGGGAAACCATGGCCTCCCCCACCAAAGAGTGGGAGGTTCTAATAACCCTTAATTAAATTTTTTTTTTAGGAGAAAAGTTTTGAGATAATAGGCCTCTAATTGCAAACGTAAAATTGTCTATGAGTTTTTGTTTTAAAGGAGGATGGATCATCTCCTTAAAAAGAGAGAGATTCAAAACTTTCATAGTTTAAAATTTTGGGCCTGGAAATCCCAATTTTTAGAAAAGATCCCGACTTTAGAGACGGTCTCGGCTTAGGAGGCGACTCGGCTCGGGGAGATGCCTGTCTACTAGGTAATTTTTCTTTACTTTCTTTTTATTTAAAAATTCTTCTTTTATATAGTTATTTTTTAATTAATTGTCTTGTATTTATATTTAATTAGTCATTTAATTATAGTCTTATTATTTTATTTTCCTTGTAAGTATATTGTTGTTTTTTTTGTTTGTTTAATTAGAATTGGTTATTAATTTTTTTTAATAATTATTATATTTTTCTTTAACATATAAGCCATCGCCCACCCTTAATTTATTAAAATCCCAAATTTCAAATATTCAAGTTCTAAATTTTCATTTCTCGATTTTTAAAATTCAAGTGTCCAAATATCAAATTTCTCATTTTCTAAAATTCAAATTTTCAATTTTAAAATTCAAGTTCTCCAAATCTCAAGTTTCAAATTTTCAGGTTCAAAAATTTCAAAATTGCAAATTCTAATTCAAATTTCAAGTATCTGATTCAAATTTAAGTCATATTCTAATTTCAATCTTTCAAGTTTATAATTTAAAAAAATCAAGTGTGTGGGTGCAAAATTCAAGTCCTCAAATTTTAATTTAAAATTTTCAAGTTTCCAATTCCCAAATTACGATTCTCGATTTCAAGAATTCGAAGTGCCACTGATTTTCAAATTAAAATCCCCCTCAATTTATTTTCAATTTTTCAAGATTTGATTTAAAATTTAAGTCACCCAATTCCAACTTCAAATTTCCAAATCTCAAATTTCCAAAATTAAAATTCTCAATTTTAAAATTCAAGTGTAATTTCCAAAATTAAATTCTACTGATTTAGATTTCAAATTTTCAAGTTTCCAATTTCAAAATTCAAATAACATAATTTCAAAATTCAAATCGCTCAATTTCTAATTTCAAAAGTACAAATTTCAATTCTCAATTTTATAAAACTCAAGTTCTTAATTTCAAGATCCAATTTCCAAAATCTCAATTCAAAATTCTCAAACTTCAATTCCATTTCAAAATTCTCAATTTTCAAACTTCTAATTTCCAAAATTTCAATTTCAAACCGGTTTTCAAACATTTCAAACATATGATTAAATATACAATTCCTATAAGAATTGAATCTTGAGAGTTAGTGCATAACACAAAAAAAAAAAGACTTTGAGTGAGCCCCAGGCATTTTCATGTATCTTTAACAAATATAATTTGACTTTTGATCTATAACCAATTTTTAATTAAATGTGAATATTCTATATTGTTATTATCGAACTAACATAATTTTCTATTAATATAGCTCTTGATTATTTCTTAAGATACATATTTTTCTAGTTTGAATTTGTTAATTCACACCATATATATATATATATATATATATATATATATATATATATATATATATATATGGTGTGATGTTGTATTGATATTCTTTGTCACTTTGGTATTTGTTGATCGATTAGGCCCAAAGCGTATTTCGTAGTTTGTTTAGTCACGACCTTAGGGGCTTAGAATCTAAGTATTGCTTGTCTTTGGTATCTGTGATCGATTAGCCAAAAGCCGTATTTTCGCTAATTTGTTTGATTCTGGCACTAGGGGTTTAGAGGGATCTTCTGCTTTTCATTACGTCTTTCGATGAAATAATGTGATCTTGACACACATGCTCGGTTTTCACTTCTTGTCGGGTCGTATTTAGGGTTTTTATTTTTATTTGTTTCCTTTAAAATAAAGCAAAATAAGTGAAAATATTTCAAAACGTTTTAAAAAATGATTTTCAAAATATAAAAGCGAGTCTCATATTTTTAATAAAAGCGTATCGCAAAAAAAATACGTTTCCCACACATATAACAATTCTTTTATTGAAATTATGATTTAATATCATTACATCATATTGAAATTATTTTGTCAACATAATTATATAAATATTTTTAACTATTAATTTTTATCAACTAACTTGTCCATTTTCCTCGAGTGGGTATCCCCCGATACTTATGATAGAAGGCATAAGACTTTAGGGTAATTGGGGAGGTTGTACCTACCACATGCCTTCTCAAATATAAGCTTTTTGCCTTCTAACAATGATGCATCCCTTATTTTAACTAATACTTTTCTATCTTTTTCTTCTTTTCTCAAGTTGTTTAGTATGACTAATTTGAGTTATTGCCATAATTATTCAAGTCTTCCAATTACAATTATGATATTATTTCAAATATGTATTTAATAATGTGATTTGAAAGAAGCTCGTTGGAAAGGATGAAACTTTCCAAAGAATTTATATCTTTCTAATTGCTCCAAAAAGAATTGTCTGTATTTTCTGATTACAAGCTTATCAATTTATACTACTTATAAATGTCACATGACATATTATAATTGGTTAGTAATCTTTAATGTGATACATGTCGTGGTAGAGTGGTGCGTAGTAGGGGATCAAGTCAATAGAATCTATGATCACCCACGTGTCCCCCTCACGTTAACTGTCACAGTGATTCGTCTCGAGGGGTGATCAGTCTGTCCAGAAGCGAGGCGGGTTAGGTCACTGCCTAATGTGATCGATGTGAAGGATAGCATGACCTAACTTTTTTGCTCATATGCTTGATGTGCACATCAACGAGTATTGTGCCCGGTCCATGGGATTGAACGAACTTCCTAATTGTTGAGGTTGCTCATGTGTAGCATATTAGATTGAAACATCTCGCATTTCCGCTCATATTAAGAATTTGTTAAAGATAGTATTACCTATACGTTTGATACATGATAATGATCTTAATTATGACTTGAAAATAGGAACGAAAAACACATACCCGACACGAGTATACAAAACAACTATTTATATTAGGACATGAATAAGATAGGGGTGCTCGGTCCCAAGCTCGCATGTTGTCATTGCTAAACCAAACCATGCATGTCCTTAATAAAAATTACTCAAAAGTTTTTTGTTTATCTCATTCCCTAAAATATTTCATGATTTCATTGTAGAATTATTCTTGATAAAAATACTATATACTAAAATGACATTAATTATAATGGTATCATGTACAATCATGATACCAGATTTTAATAAAGTAAATGAGATTAATTTATGAAAACATAAAACTAAAATAAAACAATGATACTGAAATATTAAGTATTGCATGTGATAACTTTGGATTAATGTTGATTTTAAGATATTTGATCAAATGGTATAATTTATGATTATAATATATATATATATAAATCAAATATATGACCAAAATTTTATTTATAAGCATTATCCACTTTATTAATTTTCAAAAGTGTATGGCCCTTCACTGATAAATATGTTTGGCTCTAAAATATATTTTATGTGCTTCATCATAAATCAAATTATGAAAAGTCATAAATAATTTAAATATTGACTTTAGTGTATCATATGTGGAAAAAAAGAACAATTCAGTAAAATAATTAAGCGACTATAATTTTATATCCACATTTCCCCCAAATGCTTTTGAATGGATACATATAAATTTAAATTTTAAAATAAATAACAATTTGTATACCTAAAACATAATATTTTGTTGGGTTCTTTAAAAGTGCTAGAAAAAAAAAAGGAAAATAAAGGCAAAAAAAAAAAAAAAAATGTTATAGGTGGTGTTTGTGATTTTCTCTTAACTTTACAAAATAAAAGCATGCGGTTACGGAAGTGCTAGGGAATTAAAGTGTTTTTGAACTAAGATTATGCTTAAAAATCAAACTTTTAATCGAGACAAAAGCGGTCCTAATTCAACAGCAGTTCCGTGTCTAAGTAGATAATGTCGTAAAAAATGTAAAGATTATAGGAATAAAGTTGAAAAATGTTAAATTGGACTATAAATGAATGGCTTGATCACGGTCTTGAATATAATTGAAGAGCTTCGACTAGAATTTGAAAATAAAATGCTGGAAATTGACAAAAGCTAATTAGAAAGCTAAGAAATGTTAAAGTAGATTGTCATTGATATTTGTTTAGTTGAGTTGATTGATGATTGGTTGGTTCCTTGTGAAAGCTCTCATCCTTTTATACGAGTTCTTGAATAATTGTCAAAGTCATGAATTTTTTCCACTCTCCTCACCTTGTCGAAGTAGCTCACAATTTCCATGTAGGAGGCTTGCTCGGCAGTTTTGTCGCGCCAGTGGCGGCGGTCATCCTCTTGTCGCCTTTTTGATTTTGAGAAAAAGAAGTCTCACTATCCTCCGGCTCGTCGATTTCGAGAATAGAAGATTTAAAATTCAGTAAATATCACTGGGCCTTTTACATGGGTTTACTCTCAAATATAGAGGTGACAATTTAAACCCAAACTCATTGAAATTAGGGTCGAGATTGGGACATTAATTTATTTACCTCGAAAATTAAGTAATTTGCCTCGGCAGATTCGACCAACCAGTGTGGCAGCAGATCCAGCTCTTTAGTTTTTGTTTTTTAAGGTAATTTGACCGTCGTCAGGAATTATATATCTACTCAAATGCATTTAGGCTTAGGCCTAAATAGACATTGGGTGAGGCCAAATTTAACTTTGGGTACAATAAGAAGTTAAATGTATTATGATTTAATTTAATTTTCCTTTTTATCTCTTGTATAAAATAAGATAATATTATAACTCATGTAAATTTTTTATTAATTTTAGATGGATCACAAAATTATATACACTTTTAGCTTTCTCCCATGATAATCTATTTCTTAAAGTATGCTACTAAAATAATTTTAAAAAAATAAAATCGTCTTGACAAATTCAATATAAAAAAGAAACCCACAAAGATAATAATATTAAAACCTTTAACTTATGTTTGGTTTCAAAAAATTGAGTTAAATGCAAAAATAGAAAATAGGGGAAAAGTAGAGAAAAAAAAAAGAAGAATAGTTAAATTTAATATATTTTTATTTTTTTTTATTTTTCTTACATTCGACTGCGTATTATATTATAATACTTCACTATTTATGTTCTCTAGATTTGAGACAGAGACCTCCTGTAAGCTCTCCCTTTTTTACTATGCGAGTAAAACTTGAAGAGCATTTTTATTTGTCACTTAAAATCCATTTTATTTATTTTAATTTAATATAAAAATTAATTTAAGCATAATTAAGTTTCCATGTGGCTTTATTTATATTTGATTTTCTTTAGGGTTTTTCATTACATAATTAAAAATAAGAAAATCATTTTGATATAATTTTATTTCATACACCACACTTTTCCAGGAATCAAAAGATGAAAATTTATCGTATCTTTTTATGATGAGTTTAACTGTAAAATTTGAATCTGTCTTTTAAAAAAATGAATTTAATAAAAAAAAAAAAGCGTCATCTTTTTATATCCACTTTTGATAAAATTTATTGGAAACAAATTTTTTTTTTAATTCATTATATTTTCATCATATTCAATTTAATTTCGTTCTTCGATAGAAGTTAAATGCAAGCCGTTCGTTTTCGCAGTCTCTCAACTGTCGCATTCTCTACAGAATTCATCTCACTTTCTCGTTCTCCTTTCCTTTTTGCCTTTTTTTTTTCTTTCCCTCTTGAAAAACATTTACCTTCCTTTTATATCTTGCTCTCACTCGTGCCTTAGAAATCATAACCATCCCATGTTTCCACTTGTTTTTATTAGATGAGCCTAGAAAAATTAAAATAATAAAAAACAAATTAAAAAGTGGTCTGCACTCATGTTTTTTCTATTAATGTTGATTTTAAATTAAAATAGTGTCAAATATATATTTTTATTTCCCAAATGAATGAACAAATCAAAATCTTACACAAAAAAGTTCATCTCAATGTCTATGTAATTGAAGTTGGTGGGAGAAATAAAAAGAGCATTATCGTATGCATCCCTAGAATATAATTATAGAGAATATAGCAAACAAGCAAAGGGCAGAGAATAATTGACCTTTTTATTCCACCATCAAAACAAGCCTCCTAAATAATTTGAGCTCTTTCCCTTGTCTTTCCAAACTTTTTTTTTATATCTTTACAAATAATTATATGTCAAATAATGAAAAAAAAAACCATAGCTCTTTCTCTTTTCTCTCTGTCTTGTTTTTTAGTACACTTAATTTTTCTTTTAAATAAAAGGGTAATTTTTTTGCCATTGGCCTGGGAAACCACCCATATATATTTATTTTTATCATTTTCTTTTTTTAAATAGAATTGATTAACATACAAAAATACGAATTTTTAATTTGTTTTTACGTGTTTTGTTATGCTTAAATGCTATGTGACGTGTTTTGTGTGTCGCCCGGCGGCGTGTGGTTCTTATCGTGTTAGTATGACGGTTTTGATTTTTATCGTGCGTGCGTGACCTAGCATGTTGGGTGGTCAGAACGTGAAAGCGGATTGTGAGACATAAATATAAAGTCAAATCATAGTTGTCAATATGGTATAAAACTAGAGTCATATATTATAATCATCACATAATTATCAAATGTGTAGGCTTTAATCCGATTCGTTGCGCTATTAACATGAATGATGTGTAATCCTTAAAAGTTTATAGCGAATTTGATTTTGTGTTTCTATCGAATGTATTACTAGTTTGAATAAATAAATAAAATAAATAAATAAATATATATATATATATATATATATAAATATCAAGTATTTAAAAATAAAATTTCGTTTTATAAGATAAAATAATTTTATAAAACTGTTATCAATTAAAAAACTATTTTTAAAACAATTATCTAACAATCCTTTAATTATTTTAGTGAAGAAAAACAATTTTTAATAATACTTCCAGTTTTTTTGTTTTTTCTCAAAGCAATTTCTTTTAACATTTTTGTTTTTGTTTTTTTACTTTTTTCATGATTTATTGGTGAAATTTTAAATTTTTTTGCTAAATAGAAAAAAACCAAAATATTTGGTTTTTTGATTTTTTTAATGTTTTTAGAAAATTATATATTTTATAATACAATCGAAACCATAATGATTTATTTCATGCTAATTAAGTAAAAATATATGTATTTTTAGAATTTTATTTAAAAAATTATTCTCTTGAAATGTAGATAAAAATTAAAAATATTGATTTTTAAGAAAAAGAATTAAAATATTTAATTATTTACTACCTTGTGGTGTAACTAAAATATTTAATTATCAAAGAAAATATTTAATCCTATTAAAAACATTATTCATAACAAAGATTATGAAGTAAAAAAACAAATGTCACTTTTTATCAAATGATAAGGTGTTTTGAAGCGGTCGTGCGCGTATAAAAGGCAGCGCTTTAAGTTATCTGCAGTCAGGACGAATGCTAAAATGCGCGTCGGAAGGGGCCAATAAAGGCAGGTAAGTTTTATCGTATATCTATTCTTTTCTTGAGAACAGGCTACAAAGAGGCAGATTGGTTGAAGTTATAAAGATATCACCGAGAATACCGACATATGTTGATGTATAACCGTACCCCTTTGATATGATATAAGTTTTATGATTTTTATTTTAAATAGAAATTCATTTAAATTATTAATAAATATTTTGAATGACTTCTCTTCAAACCTTAGTTGTCTTTCCATTTGTTTCTTTCTAATAGGCCCTTATTCGTTAAGGATGGATGATTTTTTATCATTATTGGCATGAAATGTAAATTCATGAATTTTAACTCCAAATTTTGGGTTTTCTTTTATAATAAAATGGTTTAAGCGCATCCGGTGCGCTGTTTTTTTATTTGTTTTTGTCATTGATCTATTATAATGTATTTTGTTACCGATTTGTTATGATATATAGTTTTGTCGTTGATGGTTAGCTTCTTCGTGGGTTTCATGTTTCAAATGGTAAAATTCGATATTTATATATTATAGGTATTTTTAAATTATTAAATATATACGTCTTGAGCGGATAATCCCGTTTATCCTTTAAAGTTAGGTTGATTATCTGAAAACAATAAATTCTAACGATGTAAAATACAAGCTTATAGTTGATCTCTTTCAAAGTTTTAGTATTTTTTTATTATGTGTGTCTTATATATTGTATTACTAAATTGGTTGAATCAATAAATTTATCATTTAAAAAAAAAAAAATTATTAAGAAAGTAGAAAAAATCTAAAATGTGGATAATTATATTATTATCAGCGTCAACTTCTTGTGAAACGATCATCAAAATAAAACTGACAGAGAGAAAGCTAGAGAGGAAAAAGCAAGGAAAAATATGAGAGAGAGAGAGAGGGGGACAAGCAGTCTTGGTGTGCTGGCCTGCCACCACTTCACCACCAAACTCCAACACGCTTCCCCGCCTTGTCGTTTTCTCTCCGATTGTCTTCCTACTTTCTTCAGCTCTCCCATGGCAATTTCCTCTCTTTCTGAATCCCTTTTGCGTCTTCATCTTTTGCTCTAGTTTCACGTTCCAGATCTACTAGCATTAAATTTCTCGCTGTTCGAAACAAACCCTAGAATTTTGGTGTGGCGGATCTGAGAGCTTCAGAGTTTGGGTGATTGGGAGGTATGAAGCAGTCAAGTCATCTCAACTCCAGGCGTTCTGCGCCGCAGGAGAACGGCTTGGCGCGAAATTCGAAGGAGAATCTGAATGTTTTCAAGACCGATCATTTGATGCTGATTTCTTATCTGCAGTCCAGTACTCGCTCAACGAGAAGGTCAGGGTTTTGTTTGAATTTTTGTTGATTTTGTGTTTGGTGTGGTTCTGCTTCGTGGCGCGATATTGGAATTTTTATTGGATTCCGCGGTTTCTCGAGATACAAATGACGGTTGAAGTGGTTTTTTGAGTTTGTGCTTGGTTGATTGTTGGTTTTGTTAGGTGATTGTGTTCATTGGATGTCTTGACGCGCGTTTAATTTTTTATCTTCTAATTTTTTTTGAAAATTTCGGGACAATATGAATTATTGATTGTCGCTGATTCATGTTTAATTTCTGTTTTTCCTTGATGGAAATCATGAATTATAGAATAATTTAGTTCTGGAATAAAGTCAGGGTTGTTTAGAGAAACCGGTGTTGTTTGAGATCATTGAAAATGAATTAAATTTTGATGAATTATTTTCCCGAGATTTTCTCTTGGAACATGTTTTCTCAATAATGATTAAAGATCAATATCATTTCATTATTTTTAGTGTGATGAGGTTGGTTTTGATTCAGTTTGTTGCCCTATTTCACTGTAGTATTTATCGTGTTGGCACACATTGCCTGTATATGTAACAATCCACAAAAATATATGTAACTCTCTGGAGCTTGAACTCTAAGCTTGTAAAATTGGTTGGGCTTGGGTTTGCAACATTTGGGGCTGCCTTGTTCCAGAATCTATCCATTATGCTCCTATTTGATTGCTGTAGTAGTGATAATTGCCATCTTCATTTCAGCCTTGGATACCACTACACCTCCTGATATTCAACCTGTCCTCATATCGTCCTACATAGCGACGCACTGCAATGCAAATCCCAAAGAAGTAACATGCTAGTCTTCCTTGCTTCCTTTTACTCTCTGAATGTTTTTGTCGATCAACTGGGCGATTTAATTGATTTCAACTTAGGATGGGGTTATTTAGACTTTTTTTAATTATTTTCCTTTTTTCCTTCCTCCCCCTACTTGACACCACATTAAGTTTGTAAAAGAGACAATGAAGGAGGTGAGTAAGTGTAGCAGTGATCATCTCAAAATTTTTGTGTACTGCTAGGCTACTTGGTCTTTGATGATGAAACATGTGACTCGATTGTTGGAGGGGAGGGCTTTGGATTGGGAACCCTACTTGGTATGTTGAAATATAATGTGCTTGGTATGCTAGTCTTTACTTCCTTTTACTCTCGGAATGTCGATTAGCTAGATGGTTGGTGGTGATGAGATGAAAAGAGTTATTTGCACTATTTTTTTTTTTTTAGTATTTTCTTTTTTTCTTCCTCCAATCCTCACTTGCCACTGCATCAAGTTACTAAAAGAGAAGGTGAAGGAGGTAAGCTTAGCAATGATCATCTCAAAAAAATTTCGTATTGCTAGGCTACTTGGTCTTTGATGATGAAACATGGCACTTAGTTGTTGGGAAGGAGCTTTGGATTGGAAACTCCAATTGGTATGTTGGAACATAATCTACATTGGCAAGGAGTAGGGGTTCAGGGTGAGGATTTGGAAGCTTCTTAATAGAGCACTATTGTGCAAATGGAGTTGAAGGTTTATGATGGAGATTGAGACTCTTTGGAGAAATGTCATTTATTGAGAAGTATCTGGGGAGGTTGGAGGGTGGTAATGGAGAGAGGTGAGGAGTAGTTATGGGGTGAGTCTCTGGAAAGTCTTCAACGAGTGGAATTTGATGGGTAGAAGAGAGGGGTTCTCTATAAGTAATGGGAGGAGGGTGAGATTTTAGTTTGGCAAATGGTGTGGAAATAAATCCCTAATTTCATTCCCTTCTCTCTTTAATATAATCATCCCTAGGGATGCTTGGGTGGTAGACATTTAGAGTCCTTTGGATGGAAGTTGCTAGGCTCCTTGGTTCTCCAGAAGGATCAATGACTGGGAAGTTGAAACAATTGTAGGACTTCTTAGCAGATTACATGGATGGAGGATGAGTAGTGAGAAAGAGGACAGGTTGGAGCAGGAGGGAGGGAAGAATGAAGCATTTTCTGTTAAGTCCTTTAATCTTGCTTTAGAGCAGGGAGGTGATTTGTTTTCCTCGATAAAGTCATTTGGAATTTGTGGGTGCTACCTAAGGTGAGTTTCTTTGCTTGGAAGGCAATTTTGGAAAAAGTTATAACTTTGCATAGTTGAAGAGAAGAGGGTGGTAAGTGGAAAATAGGTGTTTGTGGCGTCTTGAGGAGGAAGAGTCAATTGATCACATTTTATTACATTGTGCAAGATTTGGGTTTAGGGCATCTTCTATTTTCCTTTGTTTGAGGGTGTTTTAGGTTTTCCATCCTCGTGAGGAACTGTTATCTAGTTGGTTAGGGACCTTTGGGGAAAGAAGGAAGGTTTGGTGAGCTACTTCTTTTATCCTTTTGGACAATATGGAAGGAAAGAAATGGTAAGGCTTTTTCATGATAAAGGACAATCTGTCCTAGGGCTTAAGCGGTTACTTTGTAATCTTTGGGATTAGTCAAGTTTGTTTATAGTTCGAGAGTTCATATTGTTGTAGATTTTGTGGATTGGAGTGGGCCTCACGGAGGTTTTTTTTTTGTGTAGTTTCATTTTTGGTTAATGCTGTTGGATTCTTTTTATATTCCCTATATGCTTTGGGGTGCTGTTTTGGCGTCTCTCTTTTAGTGCACACTCTCTCTTAAAAAGTGACTTAATTGACTTGATTTTGAAGTGGTATCATTCAGAATCACAAAATCCTTGAGCAATGTTGCTGTTAGCTTTGAGCCGAAATTCACAGGAAGGATGCCTCTTTCATTGGAGCAGGTGGCTTATTTGGGCTTTTTGGTGGCTTGCATTTCTTTAGGGATGAGTGGGTGGTCTTTTGTTTCAATTTGGTCTGGTTGTATTTTTCTTTGTAAGAATTAAGTCAAAAATCTGTTTAGGTTAGGAAGGGTTTTATTCCATTGTTAATTCATATTAAAATTTTAAGGTATCATTCTGGTAAAACTTTCTTGCTCACCATAAATCTTGCTGGCATGATATCATTCTGTTACTATGTTCATTTTATCTCAGTTATTGACGGATTAGATAGCTTACATATGTTTTTACTTAAAGATATTAAGTCCCCATTTTTGTGCTCTGGAAATGTTTATTGGTTGAGGTTGCTTTTGCTGGACGATGCTTTGTGCTGCAAATCAAGAAATAATAAATAGATTTTCTTTTTCCATTTCTGTGAAACCTTTAGTAGTAACTTTATCTTTCCTGTTTACAGGAAATAAGGCAATTATGCTCATATCTTTTGGATTTGAAAAAAGCTTCTGCGGAGGAAATGCGCAGAAGTGTCTATGCTAACTATGCAGCTTTTATTCGGTGAGTCTGTTGTCTGTTGACTTTTTTTAATTACCAGTTGAAAAGACGTTCAAATCTTATTTTTATGACATTTTAAAGGCTTCTCTGCAAACTGCTTCTCTATGGAAACATTGTCTTCTTGATTAATTTGCATAATTCATTCCCAGCTCCTGGTTATTTCAATGACAACTATTACATTCATTCATTATAAAACCATTGAGCATGAGGTCAACTTAGCTCGGAAAGATAGCATGCAGTATTCTGGTTTAGGGTTCTAGATTTTGACTAATGGAGTTACACTTCTTAACTGAACTGACATGATCTTATGGATTTAGGAGTTAAGTCATGTTAATGATTCAAAACAAAGATTGGTCTAGTCAAATTACTACCTAGTTCTTAGACTTGCACATCAGCTATGTCATTATTTTCATAAGTATATGTCATTAAGGGTCTCATAACAGAGAGGTTCAAAGATTTTATTAATTAGGGCTCCGAGCAACTTCATTGCTTAGCAGCCTTTTCCCAAATTTAGCAGCTGCTATTGCCTTTTTTTCCATTTTTTAATAAGTAAGCCAGCAAACAAGTATATTAAAGCAAGAGGGATGAACCCAAAACATACACGAAATATACAAAGGCTCTAAAAAAATCAAGCCAAAAGAAAGGGGAAGGGAAAAACAATACTAGCCCCTATACAGTAACCAAAAAATCTATTACATCCAATGCCTGTACATTCAGGTCAGTTTTTGCACAAGACCAAATAGTGAATACAAAGGAATTTTTCATTCTTTGGGTTAAGGGCTACATGCGATAGTAAATACTATTCAGCACCATAAATTGTCCAAAATGCATAAAGGAGCTGCCATCTAGATCTTCTTCAGATTTTTCCTAGCAAAGGGACCTTTCCACCCTTCCAAAGTCTCCCTGGTAGAACAAGGGAGCACCCAATTGACACCGAAAATAGCAAACAGGACAGCTGAAAGTTCCTGAGCCTTAGAACAAAATAGCAACAAATGGCCTATGTTTTCTCCTCCTCCTTGCTGCAAGGGGCATCTACGCTGGCGCCTTCCCTTCTTTGAGTTGGTCCATTGTCAAGACCTTTCCCACCAAGTTTCTAGGCAAAGAAGCTAACCTTTGTTGGGATGCTTGAATTCCATATGTTCTGCAGGAATTTCTCCCCTACTCCCCAACAGAAGAAGATCATGCAGGATTTGACTGTGAAAATACCTTCATGGTCCAGTTTCCAGACCATACTGTCCTTCCTTTCGAGCATAAGCTCTTCTCTTGGATTGAGGCAAGAGGTTAAACACTTGTTCAAATCTTCCAATCATTGAAGGAGTACTGAAACCTCAGTTCCACTCCCACCTCTCCAAAACTATACAAAAATCTGCCACTAAGCCTCCCTTTATTTGTAGCCATTGTATAAATGTTAGGGAAGGGTCACACAGGGTTTTAAGCCTTGCACCAAATGTCTTCCAAGGAGTACATGCCTACCATCTCCTGCAGTAAAACTACTGAACTGTTTTAGAACAACCACTTCCTTCTTTATATCTTTCCACAAACCCACACCATCAGCACCTCTTCCCTCTTTAGTGAACCAGCCTCCCTGTTCCACACCATACTTTAGCTGATTATCTTCTTCCAAATAGGGCAAACCTCATTTGCAGGCAAGCCATTTGCAGGGCCTTGTTAAGGGATCCAAGGCATTTTAACACCGAGCCTCCTGATCTATTTGAGCAAACATTCTTCCGTTCTGGAGTGTGTTTTCTTCTCAATGGTCCCACCCCAAAGGAAATCCCTCTGAATTTTCTCTAGCCTTAGCTTTAGTTTTCTAGGGATTTGGAGCAGGGACAAAAAGTAAATGGGCATGTTGGACAGCATGCTCCTGATGAGGTTAGTCTCCCTTGCTAGAGATATTGCCTTTTCCAAAGAGCTAACCACTTTCTATATTTCTGTTTAACCCAAACTGCCTTATAACTGTGAGGAGCACCCAAGGCAATCCTAGATAAGTTGAAGGGAAAACTCCTGCGCAGCCCAGCTCCAACGCCAACCTTTCAGCATTCTCCAACCCCTTTCACAGATTGCATAAAGCTGTGTTCAAAGTTATTTTCAAACCTGACTGCTTCAAACCACAGCGAGTCCAACCCAAATAGGCTATTTTTCACCTTGGAGTCCTTGCAGAAAATTGAGAGTAATGTCACATGCTGTATTGTCTTATTAGTTGTCATGTCATATTCAAGACATAAATTTCTGATGCACTTGCGAACCAAGATCAACCTGCCTTGCCTCTGTTGTCTTTTTGGCACAGGATGATTCAGTTCTGGGTAACACTGATCCAACTGTAGTAGAATTAGTTGGGTAGTAATTGAGCTTTTTGTCATGTCATTAAGTTTAAAATAAAACGGAAATAATTAAAATAACAGTGACACCTGAAAAATGAAAAGAAAAATAGAAAGAAAAATATCACCACCATAACACCGAGAACAAGTTGAAGCATACAAGAGTTGTAAATTACACTATTGTCCTCTCTTCATAATTCAATGGTACCATCCAACCATTCTATGCATTGATTTGGAGAACTAAAAATATGACAGGACCAGAAAAAGAATTCAATTTACCATCCAACCATTCTAACATTGATTTGGAGAACTAAAAATAACAGCAGGACCAGAAAAAGAAAGGAGGAAAAAATGGAAAAATGGATACAACA